>JBBPKD010000678.1:0-15902 GCA_038089075.1 Singerocomus inundabilis
CCAACCACGACCACCGACGACACTCAACCACCGACGACACTCAACCACCGACGACATCCGACCATCGGCGCTCTATGCGCATCACCACCACAGATGCATCACGCGTACCCAGACGGCTTGAACGCCATTCCCCTCGATCACCAGAACTATACCCCACCGAACACAAAGGCGCATCAACGCGCACAACCCCTGTCGCGCGAAAATGGGCACCACCCTGGCGCATCAACTACGGACGGCCGAACGGCCAACTCTACGACCTTTGGCGCTGAAACGCGCACCACCGACGCACTTTACGTGCATACCATGAATGGCTTTATAAGCCAATACCTCGATTCCAATCTCGAAATGGAGTACCTAACTCGCATCTCACATCACCTCGACCTCGAGATAGAGCATCTCCACTCGTATCTCATATTCCCTCCGATTCCATCTCGACTCTCCTGAGCGTCCACCTTCCCTCCGACCCGCGTTTACCCTTCAGAAGGTATGGCACCAGCGAGACTGACGCCTCGCTTGCCCGAAGAAAGGCTTGGCATAAGCAACGGTCACCCTCGATCTCCGATCTCGCCGAACGTCTTTCGGCACTCTCCCTCGGTTATTCTAGATAGCAACCCTCGATAACCTCGACACGTCGGCCAGTCAACCCGATTGACTATAGGAGACCACCCATGTTCCAGCCGACCAGGACCTTTCGGTCCGCTCGCCCTCAAGTGAAGAACCCCTCGAAGAAGTCTCAACACCTCTCGAACACTCGGATCCCCCGGTCAATCCACTAACAGCAAACCCCAGATGGAACTTTTAGTTCGCATCTTCCTTCGGCCATTTTAGATGGTACCACGAAGCTTCGCTTCGCTTGCCCTCTTTAGGACATATCCCACGGCTACTTGTGTAGCACCGCTGTTTCTTTTAGACCTCTAGTTCGCTTATCCAGACGGTATGGCATTTGTGGCTTAGCAAACCACGAACCCGACGGATGAGTATGGCACGAACCAAGTCGCTTACCCTTCGAACCTTTTAGGTTACCTCTCGGACCTTTTTGGTCATTCCTTTGGGCCTTTTTAGGCTACCCTTCGACGCATTCGCCCGATGGCGTCGTAAGTCGTACTCACTCGTCCCTGGCAACCCCTGGTCCTTTGGTCGCATTGTCAATAAGTCGACAACCATAGTACTCTTAGTGGTAGGAAACCCCGAGCCCACTAACACCTTGGATCTTTTAAGATCATCCCTTGTCTGCAATGTCAATAAGCCGGTTACCCGAGAGGTCTTCTAGACGCTCTCTTCGCAATGCCAATAAGTCGATTCACTTATGGCCATACTTATGGCACCCTTGTTCATAGTGGTAGACTTTGTTCGAGCCCACTAACCCTTTGAGTCTTTTAGACTACCTTGTCCAGTCGCAATGTCAATCAGTCGACACGTCACCCGAGTGGTAGGTATAACCGAGCCCACTTACCCCAGAATCCTTTTAGGATTACCTAGTCGCAATGTCAATAAGTTGAATTCCCAGCGGCCATATTCACGGCAACCCAAGTGCCTTCTTAGGCAAGAAACCCCAGTGTACCCAAGTCAACCCCTCAACACGAAGTCAAAGAAGTCCCTCGATAAGGGCAACCCTACGATGACCTAACTGGTCAACCCAGCAGAAGCAATATGCTTCATTCACGATGACTAACCATTGATCGAATAGATCTCGCCTTCGTCAAACCCTGCCTTAAGCGGCACCTCAATAGTTCAACAGAGTCACCACCCCGACACCTAGGCACATATAAGTGCATCACCCAAGTCAAAGTTGAACCAATGTTCGAACCTCACGAAAAGTGCATATAACGCACTTAGTATTTCATTCGTTTCATTCTTGATCTTATTTCAAGTCCCCTTGTCCTTGTCTTTGTAACCCATGCATCCCGGCTAACTTCTTTAGCTTCTTTGACCTCGAACACTCGCCCCCGATGCTCAGACCTCCGCCCGCCAAACATTCAGATTGAAGAAAGTTGGAAGTCTTAAGTGACCCGATGATCCAACATCCTCATTTGGCTTCTCTCGACCTCAGCATCCACTGATGACTTTAGTAACCACCTGGAATGTGGCTAAACTTACCCATACTCGTAACCCTAGTCCCCCAGTGTATATCATTGATACTTAGGTTACCACCTGGAATGTGGCTAAACTTACCCATCCCATGGACTTAGACCTTGTTTTCTTTGTTCTCACCCTCCATGTTAACTTAATGTCTCAGTCCCCAGATGTTCACACCTGTACTTTGACACCTTCCGGGAAGAGGATAAACTTGACCATTCTAAGACCTCAGTCCCTCGACTTCTGCTGTTGACACTCCAGTATCACTGGTGATGTGGTAAAACTCACAACCCTCAGTCTCAGTCCCTCAGTGCCTGCCACCGATACTTTGATGCATCCCACAAGACCTCAGTCCCCTGGTGACCCTGCTAGTACTTCGGTAACCACCCGAGAAGTGGTTAAACTCATTCACCCCTCATCTCCTGGAATGAGAAGAAAACTTATCCATTACCATTGTCCTCAGTTCCCAGGCACCAGCACCTGTACTTTGGAACCAAGATAAGCCCTCAACATGAGGCCACCACCATTGTCCTTAGTTCTTCAAAAGGCTAAGGGATTTATGTCCGCAATGATGTATTAAACTACAATTCCTCGTCACTTTCCCAGTCCCTCGGTAAACTCTACTGATACTTAGGAACCACCTTGTCATGTGGTTAAACTGACTTGCACTGATTGCCAATATGGCAATACCCAAGTATCCTTATCCTGTCTTTTGTCCATTGACACCACAGGAACCTCCTGGAACAAGGTTAAACTTAGCCAATTTAGATCAAAGACCCTTGATGTCACCTTAAGTGGCTCAATGTCCCAGAAGTCCCAGATCTCCCTGGCCATTCTATGGCATGTTCCCCTCAACCCCGACTTCTCACATGTCCCCCCTGAGATCCAGCTCTACAGAACCTTAGTCACCGGTCTGCTCTGCAACGAGTGTAAACTATCACCCTTGTGCCCTCCACAATGAGAATAAACTATAAAGACTCCACCATAGGAGGAAACCAATGTCAATGAAAACACTTGTCCTCACCTATGATACCCTAAAGACTCCATCAAGAGTATAAACTGTTCCTCATGAGTATCAAGCCTCATACACTTCCCCAAGAGTATAAACTGTCTCTTGCATTCCCCTGAACTTCAGCATGAGTATAAATTGTTATATTAATCCCACAGAGTAACTCTGCAATAGAGTCAAAACTAATCACCATCAGCCTTGGCCACGTTTGGCATCTCGAACTCCACACACCATGCTTCTGGAAGAGAAGCATACTATATCAACTCTCGCTCACTTTAGGAAATCTTAGTTCAGGTGAACTAAGTCCCTTAGTTAGAGGGTGATTTCCCCTTTTTCTTTGTTGCTCCCTGTTTTGTGCTACTGCTTTGCGCTCACAGGCTTTGTTTTCCCTTTGTCACACATGTCACACATGAACTGTGCATCTCTCTTCTCAACCACCCGACACCTGCATATCGAATTCTCTCCTTGCTCCCTCCATTTCTCAATATCTACAGCACCTACGTCTTAGGTCCTTTCCTCATCAAGAAAGAAAACTGACTTGTCACTTGAATACTCTGAAATCCCCTCATGTAATGACATCTCTCATAATTCCCTTGTTATCACCTCTACGGCACCATCATCATTGGTCCCCACCTCGTTAAAATGGTAAAACTAACAGATACCTCACTAACATGTATAAACCAGCTTTCTCTGAGTCTTCATACCAAGAGAATAAACTGGTAACCTTATAGAACCCTAGTGAATGGTCAAGAATCAACCACCCCTATGCAGCTTGCTCGGCAAGCATTCTCTTTGTTTACTCTGTCCTTGCGCTTGTTTTTCTCTCCAAACTTTGTTGTGATCTATATCACAAACTTCAGTGTACCCATAGGACACTTGTTTCAACAAGTGTTTTCCTTGTTTTACCTTGTTTTACTTTTGTCATACTTTGTTTTCTTCAGAAACTTTGTTGTGGATTTCCCCACAAACCCCAGTGACTCCTCATACTCCTGGCGAATAACCCCTCCATCAGAGATTTTCCTCTGATCCTTGTAGCAACCCCACTTGTCCCCTTGACTTGTGGCATTAATGAAACCCCTCGCACTTGCACAGCACTGTTACCCAAGCTGTTAGCAATTCAGTGAACCCGGCATCCTCCAGTTACTCCTATGCATCCACCTTGACTTCATTTGTCAAGTTCTTGTCCTCCTCCAGCTGTCAACTGGAAGATATACCTGTGTCCTAATCCCTCTAAGATGCTCCACACCTGTGACACCTGCAAATCCCATCTGGAAGTTTTTCACCAGGTGGCTCAGTGCTTAAACAGGGGGTAATGTTACAATTCTTCCCCTAACTACTCTTTTCCTTGCTACACTTGCTACACTTGCTCCCTAGTTTTCTCTAGGCTCACTTGTGTACCTCACTGCAATGTCTCTAGTCACCTGCAAGCCATGTGACCTCCAGAGTACCCTCAATCATTACCTCAGTGACTCCCCTTTGACTTGCCCTATGCATCTTTAACTGCATAGTCTTCTTACCTCTAGCCCTTCTGCTAGATCCCTGCCTATGACTCTACACATCACTAGTGCTCATTGCAAGACTCCCTCATCACATGCTCCTTACATGCCTTGTTCTCTAGACACTCACAAGACCAGCTCAACCCTCATCATGTGCCTATCACATGCCTCATGTCTTGTGTCTCCTAGTCTCACCTCTAGGCCTCCCTTGAGTCATCCTTTGTCACCTGTCCAGTGAACCCCATTAATACTATCAGGGCTTCTTCCTTCTGCTCTTCACTTCCATACCCTGATGAGTCATCCTTGCCTCACCATCTTGTTCATTTGATATTTACTTAACTCAGTCAATGGTGTTCCCACCATCTCCTTCATACCCTGTCTGTGACAGCACCCCACTGAACCCTTCACATGTATATCTAGTAATCCCTTTGCCCACATCTCTTGCACCAGCCCTATAGCATGGCCTGTGCACTATAGCCATATGTATATATAGTGAGTGAATAAACTGTTGCAATGTTTGACCTTAATTCAATACATAAAGCATATTGCAATTATATGTGGGAATTGTGCTTAGTGTTGGTGAGATGAATTAATCTACATACTCTTGGCTACAACATTGCCCCCTAGGTCATGTGATTTCACTCAGTGCCTGCTGAGATATAGCCATTATAAAACAGTAACCTCATTGCAACAGTTTATTCACTTTTGAATTATGCATGAGATTTCATGTATATATGTGAATATTTGCATTTGTTTGATACTATAAACAAACATATACTATATCTGAGTTTCAAACAGTTCCCACACTCCTTTTTTGGCTACTTTTACCATTATAAAATCTCTCTTTATTAATTAGAAAGCTACTATTCTGGCTTAGCTTTATGCTGGACATTCTACCTGCTCTATTGCCTCTCATATGGGCCTCAATGTCTCTACTGTGTCTAAGCTTCACCCCAAAGAGTGCCCAAACCTAGAAAAGTCCACTGGTGGTTGCCCATTCAAACTTTCTCCTACCAATATTTAATATAATATCCATCTTCTATCTAGTGGCAAGGCAGAAACTGCTGTTCAGGTTGCCAAAACTCTTTCCAACATTATTAACCAATCTCTCAATCATAATACAGTATGCCAGCACTTGAAAAAGTCTGGTATGAAGGCTGTAGTCAAAAAGAAATCTTTTTTACTTTTTGCCAAATATTATAAGGCTTATTTGAACTTTGCCTATACCCATAAATATTGGACTATAGAGCACTAGAAGCATGTTGTTATGATACAGAAATTGTACTTGTGATTCCTATGAACATCTTTTTCCCTGATCATGTGACCACTTTATCCCTTCACAATATCATGTCTTCACCCTGTCACATCTTCACATTATCACACCTCTTCACACCTTCATGACATCACACTAATCACTACTCTCTGATCATCACCTACAGGCATCCTTGCCTTCTTCATTACCACCCTTACCATTCAATTGGTATGATCACCCCTAATGAACCTTGCAAGATCCTAGATGGATCTCTGCCATGATCCCCCCTCTGATTGATCACACCTTGTGATTGTTCACCCTTCCATTCTTCTAGCATGAGATACGCTTCTAATCTTCTTAATCTCATGCCTTAACTTGTGTTAACCTCATGGACTCTTACAATACAATCCTTTATCCATTAATTACTGTATACCCTAGACCCAGTCACAGCTTGGTCTGTGCACTTTCCTGTAACATATATAAGGGGTTATGAGTTGGCTGGTGTCCCCCCAGCCTAATCCACTTGTTACCTCTTCTACCCTGCCTATCAAGATGGTCTAGTGAAGTATCCTTCAAGTAGCAGATGACTATTCGCCTACCCACCAGCAATGGTGCCTAGGAGTGAGGTTGTCCAGAGATAAAGCCAACCTCCACCTCTACCCAGCCAGCCAGTACCAGCTTGCATCCCAGACAAGACATATCCCAGTCCTTGCAGTGCATCTCACACTTGTTTATTCAGACTAATTTATTTCCAGATCCAGAGCTCCATCATGAGCATGAGGCATAGTGCCTTAAGTGTGACACCCTGCAGATAGCCACACAATCACCCAAGTACCCAGATGGTATGACTACAATTATGCTACCAGATAGCTGCCAGTATTAAAAGGAAGCCAGAACCTAGTTGCAAGAGTACTATGATTGCTATAGCAGTGCAATAGTCCACTAGGAGATCTCATTGAAGTGGGCCCACTCCGCCATCAGCCCTATCATCTATATTGCACCCCCATTCCCTGCTGTCCAGCATCCCTCATATCTGACATCCCAGTTAAAGCTCTGTAGAAGAAATGCCAGGTCACCCAACAGGACCATGGAGGTTAGAGTGGCAGTGTAGCTCCCTTGCATCCACAACACATGTCATTTGGTCAAATGAGACCAAAATCAATTGCCTAGGGTCAAATGGTCACAAATAGGCATGGAAAAAGCTAGATAAGGGCCTTAATAATAGGCTAGTAGAGAAAATTGTAAAGTTTGAAGGGGAATGTGGGGCTGTATGACTTGGCAAGAAGTTGGCTATGCTGCTAAGATTGATGGTAGGATGAATGGAGATCTCTACTTCTAAATTTTGAAGGATGAACTGCAGAACTCTGTGTACTATGATCTCAATTCTTCTAATGTCATCTTTTAGCAAGATAATGACTCCAAGCATACATGCAAAAAGGTCAAGAAATGGCTAGATGAACAGGAATTCAAGACTATAATATGGCCTGCCCAGTCACCTGATATTAACCCTATTGAATACCTATGGGGATATATCAAAAGAAGGCTTGAAAAGTATTAGAATGCTTTTAATAGAATAGTGGAGTTATGGGAGAGGATTTATGTAGAGTGGGAAGAAATACCAACTGAGGAGTGTGAGAAGTTGATTTAAAGCATGCCCAGAAGGATTGAGGCAGTGGTTAGAGCAAAAGAAGGCCATATCAGATACTAATAATACTCACATATCAAAAGTGAATAAACCATTGCAATGAGGTTACCATTTTATAATGGCTATATCTCAGCAGGCACTGAGTGAAATCACATGACCTAGGGGCAATGTTGTAGCCAGGAGTATGTAGATTAATTCATCTCACCAACACTAAGTGCAATTCCCACATATAATTGCAATATGCTTCATGTATTGAATTAAGGTCAAACATTGCAATGGTTTATTCACTCACTATAGTACAAAGGATGAGTCTAGGGTATATGGTATTACTAATGCTATGCTAGGGTATAGGGAAATGTCCATGAGGTTGCAGCTAGGCAAGCCTTGATGTAAAGGTAAGGTGTTATGCTTGACCTGGGTAAGGTTGAGCATAGCCCTTGCAAGAACAAAGTAGGCTTGGACTAAAAGTTCTGAGAGTGTACCAAGGTTCCCTTAAGACAAAGGGACTACTGAGAAGCCTTGCTTATGGATAGCAAGGGACTTAGAACAGTGGTGAGACTTAGGGGACCTTGAACTAGCCAGCAAACTAATGTTGCAAATGCTAGGTAAAACAAGGGAGAACTAAGCTAAGGTATCGTATGTAAAGTACTGGCTTTATATACATATCCAATCTGTGCACAGACCATTATGTAGGGCAAGTGCGGGAACAAACGCTACCTTGGTAATGAATAAGAGACGGGTGTCAAGGGTTGTGAATGACAGCTGTCAAGGTGAAACACATTATAGCTGTCAAGATGAAACGACAGCTGTCAATCAAAAGAAGTATAAGAAGGAAACAATAAGGACGTTGATCAAGTGACCATGCTGTGCATGGAAGTGAAGATCTGAAGATGAAGTACAGTTTAGGTGTAAAGTAGAGGCAAAGCCCAGGTCAACACCAGGAGAGTGGAGACCAATGGAAATAAGGGAAATGCATGATGAAGAAAAAGTGTACAGGTAGAAGTTGTAACATTACCCCCTCACTAGAGTGAGAGCTACCCAGCGAATCATGTTCTTTGGCAACTAGAAAAAGAGTCTGGATCCAACAGGGGATCCAGTGATGTTGGTGATGGTGGTGTCATCGTAGTCATCAAGGGTATTAGGGTAGTCATGACCATAGTTGATGATATTGTCACAGATAGGGGGAGAGAAGCAGTGGTTGGACGATGAGGACAAGGACTAAGGGGAGTGCCTCTGCAGTCTGTGTCTCTGAGGCGGAGGAGGAACACGAGTTGGTGGAGGAGAGGAATGTCATGGTTAGAAACCACTTCTCTGGGTCCTGTGCATAGAGTGATGAAAGGAACTAGGTTCCGAATCGTTGGTATGATTAGATGATGACGAGGAGGAGAATGGAGGGGATGTAGGGGTGTGGAGCTGATTATCATGGATAGGGACTTGGCATGGATGCTGCATGCTACATTCTCCTTGATTATGTCTGGGTCGCCAGTTAAGGCAGTGAGAGCATTGGTAGACTGGACAGTTGACACGGATGTGTCCAAGACAATGGCATTGGAAGCAGGCTTCCAAGTACCTGGGATGAGTAGTAGGTAGGATAACTCTACCTTCTCCTCTGGTCCAATAGGATTCTAGCCTTTTGGCTACGACTAGTTCCTCGATGGTGAGTGGTGCTGAAGAGGTGGCTGGTGATGCATGGGTGAATGTAGTAATGCCATGATTGATGTGTCATAGGTATTTGTCTAAACTCTCTAGGAATTCCCCGAATTTGAGTTGGTATGCGAGAGTGTTGTGGGCAGTTTCAAGGTCTACAGCGATGGAAGACATAACAGAAATGAGGAATGCACACATGGTGTTGGTGTTGTCGTGGGTGCGTGAAAAGGCCATATGTAGACGGTTGGTGGCTAGGTGGGCAGAGTATAAGGCATGTAGAGGGGAGTCCATATCAATGTGGGCATTGATTGGAATGGCCATATGAGAATCTCTGATGAAACTTCTGATTTGCTGGTGGTAAAAGGAAGGGGGGCTCCCAACTCTCATCTGATGAGCTGTGAGGGGTATATCGATGGATAAGATCCCTCAAGGGGATGATTCCAAAGTAGAAGATACATAAGAAGGGGAAACAGAAAATAAAGGGGATGTAGCGGTGGGAGTGGGCTCCCTAGGTATATTATCAAGGGGTGATGCGGTCACCACTGGGGTGGAGACCTCTAGAGAGGATATGGAGGATTTGGTGGAGATGGACGAGTTGGAGGGGGTTTTGTTGTTGAGGGAAATTGCCATGATTGTAAAGTGTATGCAAAGAAGATAATAGTCCAGGTTTAAGGTGGGCTGGGGGAGCGTTAGAGATGGTAATGTTTTAAATAGTCTGAGAGGATTTGGGGTGCATTTTTCATGTCCCACTCTGGGACCCATGAGTCATCCGATGTGGAGTACCCTTTCCATCAGATCAGGAAGGAACGGTTGCATCCCGTTCCACGGTGTTTGACAATTTTCTCAACCTTATATTCTTCCTCGCCCTCTACAAGTTCTGCTGGGGGATAGGGAAAGTTCTTGCTGTATGTCTCCATCTCCTGATAGTGGGTCAGGAGGGAGGCATGGAATATCAGGTGGATCTTCCATGATTGTGGAAGGCAGAGACTGTAGGTCACAGGGGAAAGAACATCAGTTATAATAAATGGTCCTTTGCATTTTTGTGAGAATTTTGGGTTGACAACCCATCTTTTGAGGTTTTGTGCCTCAAGCCATACCTTTTCTTCCTTCTTGAATGGGGAGAACTCTTTGTTCCAACACACTTTCATGTGTTGTCTTGCAAGGTCGTGGGCAGCGATTGCTTCATCACATATTCTAAGGAGATTTTCGACCCTTTCGTTGGCCGTGGGAGAAGCCATGGGGGAGATGACCATGGAAAAAGCTGCTGATTTGTACCCCATCATCAAATAGAAGGGGGATTTGCCAGTGACTGAGTGCAGTCTTCAGTTGTGGACAAATTCCATCTGCGTGACATAATCCTTCCATCTGAAGGGTTTCTATTGACAAAAGATCTGTAAGTATGTTTCCAATTCCTGATTTACCTGCTCTGTTTCTCCATCAGTTTGTGGGTGGTATGCTGTGAAGAGTGCCAGGTCGTAGTTTAGTAGCTTTCCTAGGGCTAGGGCGAATTTAGAAGCAAATTGTGGACTGCAATCAGAGATAATCTTGTCATACAACCCAAACCATTTGTAAACCACTTTGAAGAACAGGGTTGCAATGTTCTCAGCAGTGGCTGTTTTCTTTGTGGGGCATAAAATTACCCCCTTCATAAGGCCATGGTCTACCACGACCAGGAGAAAATTGAAGTTATCTGAAATGGGTAAGTTAGTAATTAAATCACATGACACCTGTTGGAAGGGTTGTGTGGCCATAGACGGAATAGGGACCAGGGGTGGTGTTGTAGGGTGCATATTGGCCTTGTTAGCTTGACAAGTGGCACAACCTGAGATGTAGGAGTGGACATATAAGGCCAGTCCAGGCCACCAGTATTGAGAGGAAACCAATTGGCGGTGTAAAACAAAAGACCTCCTTGGAGTATACAAGGAGAGTCAGTAGTAGGTGAAGGGAACAATAGGCTTGTCCCCAAAGGGATTCAAGAAGAGTATAAAAAGAAAGGTAAAGCTCTGGACTTACTTTTCTCTTGAATGAGCGATACTGGATATCTACTCCTAAGCTCTATAGGCAGTAGGTCTGAGTGCAAAGTGTCTGGATGGTAAAACGATGGGAATGGAGTGTCCGGACGTATGTTTCAATGACTAGGACTTGAGAAATGGGATACTGGGTGCAGATCTGACAGATTTGTAGTTTCTTCATCAAAAAGGAACTCTATATTGAGTATACATACACCTGTTTATAGTCCGGGCACACCCGGGACTTATGTAAGCAATATAATGACCGATGCTTAAGTAATAAAAGGTGTCCGGATGCAAATGCAATGAAAATTGGTGAAGAGGATGTATAAAATGTATAAAATGACCAGTAAATGAAATGTAATAGGTCTGGATGTACATACCAGCGGTCCGGACATGTCTAATGGTGGTCCGGACGTATCTAGCATAGTCAAGAGTCAAGGGAAATAAAAGGGGTCACTCACTGAAAGATTTACTAGACAGGGGACTTCTTGGAGACATGGACTATGGGTGTATGGTTAAGTTCCATTGGTCCGGACATATTGCACCGGTCCAGACATGTGCTGGGTGCATGGCAGTGAAGGGGGGCAAGTGGGGATGACCTGGACTGGGTACCCAGATGATAAAATAGGCCTATACCACTATAAGGAACATTGGTTCCTTACAGCGGGTTTTGAGGTACCCGGGATGACCTGACATTTCATGATCATGTGCCTGTTGCACCACGTCATGTCACAGATCTGGGGGAACATAGATTTGGCCATTATAGAGGATATTGCCTTTGACTTCTTGGAAGGCGGCGAAGTGCTTGCGGAGCACGTCCAGGGCATTGGAGGAGAGGGAGTGAAGTACATCCATGGTGAATTTGTCAGTTCAAGTAGCCAAAGTGATCTGTTTGGTCAGGGTAACATCTACAAGGTTTACAAATAAGTTTTGTGGAAGGAGAGTTACTTGTTTGTTAATGGAGTCGTCTTCTCCATGATCTTTCCATCAGGACAATGTGTTGGGTGCTCCAAGAGCAGAGCCAGGGACATGGTGTAGCTGTAGATCAAAGTCAGTGAGATCTAGGAGCCAGCGGGCTTGTCGTCGATTGAGATTCTGAGCAGATCTAAAATATGTTAGGTTTTTATGGTTGGTGAAAACTTGTATAGGGGTTATGGAGCCCATAAGATAATGTCTCCAGGTTCGGAGAGCACAGATGACTGCTAGAAGTTCCCTGTCATAAATGTCGTAGTTCTTTTCCATAGGAGAGAAGGATTGGAAGAGGTAGGCACATGGGTGCCATTGCGTGTCTTGATCCTGTTGCATAAGTACTCCTCTTGAAGCATTTAGGGAGGCATCAGTCGCAATAGTGAAGGGTTTGGTAGTGTCAGGAAATGCGAGTACTGGTTTTGAGATGAAAAGTCATTTGAGCTCTTCAAATGCAGATTGGCATTGGTAAGATCAGTCCCACAGTTGCATTTTCTTGGTGAGGTCAATGAGGGGTCTAGCTACGTTGGAGTAGCTTGGAATAAACTTCCTGTAGAAATTAGCGAAGCCAAGGAATGAATGGACTTTCTTGACAGTAGTGGGGATGGGCCACTGGGTAATCCTGTCAAGTTTGACTGGGTCCATGGCGATTGAGCCTTCTTTAATGACCATCCCTAGGTAGTCGACTTCCGAGACTGCAAAGTCACACTTTTCTAGTTTGAGGTGAAGGTCTAGTTCCTCCATTCATTCCAGAACGCACTTAGTGCGTTCTTTGTGGGTCTTATGGTCTGCAGATGCAATTAGTAGGTCATCCATGTAGATTACTAACCATCCTTCCGCAATCATGTCACGGAAGGAGTCATTCATAAAACGCTGGAAGGTTGCGGGTGAGTTGGATAACCCAAAAAACATTACAGTTGGCTCAAAGAGTCCTTTGTGTGTGATAAAGGCGGCCTTCCATTGGTGGCCATCCTTGATGTGGACATTGTTATATCCCCAACATATGTTGAACTTGGTGAATATCTTTGAGTCCTTGAGTTTATCCATGAGGTCGGATACTAAGGGTAGTGGGTAGGCATCCCGAATGGTATGCTCATTGACATAGCAGTAGTCTTGGCATGGTCAGAGTTTTCCATCCTTCTTTTTGACAAAGAAGAAGGGGGATGCCTGTGGAGAGTTGGAGAGGCAGATCTTTCCGCATTTAAGATTTTCCTCTAGGAAGTCCTTAGTCGCTTTGCATTCTTCAGGGGATAGAGGGTATACTTTTCCTATCTTTGGGACGAAAGAGTCCTTGAAGTTGATCTCATGGTTGTAGAGTCTGGTCGGGGGTACATAATCTGTTGCTTCTTTCGAGAAGACTTGCATATATTTTTGATATTCAAGGGGTAATGTCTTCTTGGGCTTATCCTTGAGGGCATCAATGGCAAGCAGTGTCAAGGTGTTAGTGTTACAGATGAACCTCTTTCCTATCCTTGTTACTCGGTTGATGGAGATATTCTTTCTCCATTGGACATTGGCTACGACTCATTCTAAGGAGTTTTCTAGGGATTCTCATTGAAGGAAATGCAGCAGGTGTTCTTTGTTTTCTCCAGAGAAGTTCATGTGTTCTGGTGGCAATGGTGGTGTCTTCTCGACAAAGTTGACTCTGCTTCTTGCAGTGTGAAGTCTTTTGGATTTGTCTGTTATTTTTGAGATTAGAACAGTTCTTTTTCTCCAGTTGATGGTGGGGTTCACCTTCTGGAACCAGGGCATTCCTAGGATTATGTTGTTACTGTAGTGCATGACGATGAACTCCAGTTCATGGACGATTCCATCCACTTTAATGAAGTGACAGGCCTTGTATCGGGATAGGCCTTATTTGTTTGGGGTAGAGTCAATGTTGCATACCGAGATGGGTATGTCGAGCTTTCTTAGGGGAATTCGGTGGCATTGGGCGAAATGCCAATTCATATAATTGATTTCTGCTCCACTGTCTAGGAGTGCAGTTATGTCGATATTCTTGCTAGAGAATGAACACTGAATTTGGGCTTTCACAGTGATGGCATTCTTTTCTATGGAAGATAAAATTCTAGCAGAGAATTCTTCATAGGAAGGTACTTGTGATGTTCAAGCCCTTCCAGCTAAAAACCCAACCAGTTGACTTTCTTCTTGTCAACCTTAGTTTCTTCATCATCATTTTTGACCTCTTCTAGGTCAGGAATCTCCTTGAGCTTCAATTGGGACTTCTTCAACCTCCTTGGTTCAGGTTTGATGTCTTCATCTTGGCAGCATTTGGGCACGATGTGACCTGGTTTTCTGCACCTAAAGCAGAGTTTCTCTTTTCTACACCTCTCTCGTTCTGCAGGGGTTAGCCGGAAGAGTTTTATGGTGTCCACATCCATGGTGTTGGGATCCTTCTCCTTCTTCATGTTGGAGAAGTTTTGGTAGCATGTTTCTGCAGGCTTTTTGTTTCTTTGGGTGATTTGATCAGCCCATTCATTCTGTTCAAAGAATGAGGTGGCTTTGTTATACCATACCTCAATGGTGTTGGGGATGGTGTCCATGGTAAGGATTCATCTCATAATAAATGGTAGGATGGTGGAGGCAAAGTAGTTGATAAGAACGTTCTTCTCTTTGATTCCAGTGATGGTAACATTGTTCTGGAAGGTATTAATATAATCAGTGATAGAGGGTTTCCATACCCCTTTGTCTTTCTCCATCCTAGTATGTGCAAGCCAGTGAATGGCAGCAGTGATGGTATTGTGATGTTTAAATGCCTTATGGAACTTGGTTTTGAATGTTGTTTAGGTCCCTAGAGTGATGGTGCCGGTGGTCGGATCCTCAGCTTGGGTTCAGAAGGTTTCGGCCCATATGGTTGCGGACCCTTTGGTCATATATGAGAGTGTGAAGGCAATCTTCTTAGCATCAGTATTGTACACATCAGCATTTACGGCAAGATAGAGATTAACTACCCTGAGCCATTGGATGGCTGTCTTGTGGTTGCTGTCATAGGCTTCTGGGACTCTGAGACAGAGTTCTATGGGTTTGGAGGAAGACATAGATGATGTCTGGGTAGAGGGTAACAGTAGGGAAAATGGGAGAGTTCAGGTAATGGGAGTGGGAGATGGTGGGGTGGGGGATCTGGAAATACTTGCCTGGTGTTGGAGAGCGTGGGCTAGCGAAAGGGCTAGGCGTTGACTAGGGGAGTCCGGGATGTAGATGTCCTGGTCACTGTCTTCTGGATTGGAGTCTTTTTTGGTAGAGGATTGTTCCCTAGGTTATTGAGGAGCTCTAGGCATTTGCCAGAGAGAGCCGGTGCAAGGTCATTGGTGAGATGTGGTGATGGGGTTGCAGCCTAGCTGATACTAGCTGCGATGGAGAGCTTAGTTCTTTTGTTATGCTTGACCTGGGTAAGGTCAAGCATAGCCCTTGCAAGAACAAAGTAGGCTTGGACTAAGAGTTCTAAAAGCATACCAAGGTTCTCTTAAGACAAAGGAACTACTGAGAAGCCTTGCTTATGGATAGCAAGGGACTTAGAACAGTGGTGAGACTTAGGGGACCTTGAACTAGCCAGCAAACTGATGTTGCAAATGCTAGGTAAAACAAGGGAGAACTAAGCTAAGGTATCATATGTAAAGTACTGGCTTTATATACATATCCAATCTGTGCACAGACCATTATGTAGGGCAAGTGCAGGAACAGATGCTACCTCGGTAACGAATAAGAGACAGGTGTCAAGGGTTGTGGATGACAGCTGTCAAGGTAAAACATGTTATAGCTGTCAAGACAAAATGACAGCTGTCGATCAAAAGAAGTATAA
>JBBPKD010000679.1:5602-15895 GCA_038089075.1 Singerocomus inundabilis
TTCTTTTTCTTGCCTTACCCTTCACTTCTGATCTTCTTAGAATGCAGCCTTACCTTTACATTGAGGTCAGCCTTACTGCTACCTTATGAACTCTTACCCTTACCCTAGTACAGCCATCATTAATTACTGTATACCCTAGACCCAACACAGCTTGGTCTGTGCACTCTTCTGTACCATATATAAGGAGTTGTGAGTTGGCTGGTGTCCTCCCAGCCTAATCCACTTATTACCTCTTCTACCCTGCCTTGGTTGATGGTCTAGTGAAGTATCCTACAAGTAGAAGATGACTATTCACCTACCTGCCAGCAATGGTGCCTAGAAGTGAGGTTGTCTGGAGATAAAGCCAACCTCCACCTTTTCCAGTCTAGTCAGTTACCAACTTGTATCCCATGTTAAGATCAACTCCCAGATACTTGCAGTACACAATCCAGTCATTACCAGTTTACTAAATTATTATTCCAGAACATGAGACATTGCACCTTAAGAGTGGCTCCCTGCCGATAGCCATGCGATCACCCAAGTACTTAGATGTGGTACACCTACAATTATTATTGCAACTGCAAAGGTGAAACACTGGAAAAACTAAAACTGGAACGATATTGCATACTGATGATAGATCTTGGCAGGGGATAGATGCTCTACCGCTGCAGGGCTTGGTTCTAGCTAGACTGGTGGAGATGGAGTAGAGGGTAACCTTGAGTGGACTCACTCCTTTGCAGGCAAATATCCAAGTAGATTAGGCTAAGGGACGACAGCCATAATACAGTCTCTTATATACTACTGGTACATGTGCATGGACCAAGCAGTGTGTGAGTAAAGAAGTAATGGAGATTAAAGCTGGGCTTCTATCAAATGGAAGAGAAGCAAGAGAAGCCAGTGGAAATGAAAAAAAGCATGCCATGCCTGATGTGCATGGTAAGAAGCACAACACATGCTCAATGCATGGTGTGGCAGAATGGAAGTAAAAGCATGACCCTGAACATGCAGGTGCCATGTGAAGAAGTGAAATAAGTGAAGAGGTGAAAGTATCATGTGACCTTGTGAATATGTGAAGATGTGAAATGATCACATGATCTGAAAGATAAGATAAGATAATGAAAAGAGAAAGGAATCGTACAAGTGTATGCACAAATTCACAACACTTCCCCCCTCTCAATGCTCAGCTTCCAGATGAGCAAGTGAGATTTTCATAAGGTTTAAAAAGTTGAGAAAATGTGATACTCGTAACATGAAGAGGTCGAGGAGCAGATGGATTCTTTTTGTGGAATAAAGTTACTGCTTTTGAAGCATTGGCAAGATGTGAGGCTGGCTCCCATGTTCTATTGAAATCTGACCAGCCTTTCCAATGGACCAGGTAATGTAGCTTGCCCTGATGAAGTCATGATTCCACAATTCAATCCACTTCGTATTCTTCATCTCCTTCTTCTGTGACTACAATGGTGTCTGGTTGAATAGGAACCTATCCTTCCACTGGTTCAGAAAAAGGTTTGATACGAGATATATTCACAACTGGGTGAATACGCATCCTCAAAGGCAATGATAGTTCTACTACTCCAGGCATTGTTCTCTTGATAGTATAAGGACCTATCCAGTGCTGTGTAAGCTTTTTTGATGGATATGGTAATACCAAGTGTTCTGTAGATAGCCAGACTTGCTAACAGATTTCAGGGGTAAAAGTAATCTTTGGATGAGGTTTATCCAACATTTTTTGTCTGGTTGCTGTTAAAGCATGTTGAATTTCCTTGTGAGCTTTAGCACATGAAATGCCAAAGGGTACTTCAGAGTTTTCAAATCCAATATGAGGGAAATAATTTCACATGACCTGGAATGGTGCATTGCCAGTTGCTCAAGACAAAAAGTTGTTATGATGGAATTGGGCTAATTTGACCCAATCAATCCAATCATTTTGTCACTTTGCAACAAAACTTCTGAGATAAGCAATCAACTCCTGATTAATATGCTCCATTTGACCATCCGTCTGTGGGTGGTAGGCCATAGAGATTTTTTGGTTGATAGCAAGCGACTTGCAGAGTTCCCTTGTAAACTTGGAAATAAATTGTGTTCCCCTGTCAGAAACAATTGAACTTGGTAAACCATGTTGACACCAAACATGGTCCTTAAATAAAGCAGCTAATTGGGAGGAGGAAATTGTTTTGTTGCATGGCACAAATATGACTTCTTTAGAAAAGCGATCTACAATGATGCAGATTGAGTCAAAAGAAGAAATAGAGGGGAAACCTGAAATAAAGTCAATAGAAATATCCTTCCAAGGGTGGGTGGCTGTGGGTAATGGAAGGGAAGCGATGCCAGAGAGATGCTGTTATCCTCTTGTGCTAGCACAAGTTTGGCATCCTTTAATATACTCCTTAAGATCTTTTGTGACACCAGATCAATCAAAGTATCTGGAGAGAAGATGTAGAGTGCGTGCTTGACCTGAATGACCTGCCAATGGAGAGTCATGGCACAGAGAAAGACACTCTGTTCAAAGCATAGAAGGAACATAAATTCGTCCCGCTTTTTTGAAGACACCTGCATCTCCATTGTAATCAAACTGATGTGGAATGTCATCAGTCATAGATAGTGTGTTTTCTTTTATTTTTTGGTAGAAAGAAGAGAAAATAGTTATGTTGCGTGCAAAGGAAGTAGAAGGAAACATAGTTATATTTGTGTTTATTTTTTCAGCTGCATTGCCATAGTCTGGTCTTCTAGACAAAGCATCAGCTCTACCATTCTGTGATCCTGGTTTGTAATGAATCTGAAAGTTGTATTCCAAAAGAATAGCATGCCATCTAGCTTGTTGTTGTGAGAGGTCTTGTGGTTTTTTCCAGAACTCTAGGTTCTTATGATCTGTCCACACTTCAAAGTGTGATAATCCTAAAAGATAATGACGCCATTCCTGTAGCGCTCTAATAATGGCTAGCAGCTCTTTATTATAAATTGGATAATTGCGCTCCTCTTTGGAAAAGGAATGAGAATAGAAGGTGCACAGTCTCCAGAGACCATTATTACACTGTTGAGACAAAACTGCACCAGTTGTGAGGTCAGAAGCATCTGCTTCTATATACATAGGGAGGGAGAGGTCAGGAAATACTAGTAACGGTGCAGAGGTAAAGCATGATTTAAGCTTATCAAAAGCCTATTGTTGATTAGTTTCCCAAATGAATGGTTGATCTTTCTTTGTTAAACTTGTTAAGGGTTTAGATATGTTGGTGAAATCTTGAATGAATCACCTATAATAATTGCAGAGTTCTAAAAATGACTGGACATCTTTGATTTTCTTGGGGGTAGGCCATTCCAGAATTGTGTCTACCTTTTCTTTTTGCATCTCAACCCCATCTTTAGATACAACCATTCCTAAGAAATCCACTCTTTTTTGGGAGAAATGACATTTGGAGGGCTTAGCATACAAGTCATTATTCCAAAGATGTTGTAAGACTTCTTGAACAATTTTTTTGTGTTCTTCTTTTGTTTTGCCCTTGGTGAAGATGTTGACATCATCTAGATAAATCAACACACACACCCACATATCCTCATAAATGTCGTTCATCATTTGCTGAAACGTAGCAGGGGAATTTGTCATGCCAAAGTACATGACTAGGGGTTTATAGGCTCCTTCAGGGGTGATGAAAGCTCCTTTCCATTCATTGCCTTCTTTGATGCAGACATTGTTATAGCCCCATCTTAGATCGAGAGTTGTAAACATATCAGTGCCTTTAAGGCGATCAATAAGTGTTGATATGAGGGGTAGAAGGTAAGCGTTTTTGATGGTGCCTTCGTTGAGATAACGATAGTCCATAACCATATGCTTCTTCCCATCTTTCTTTGGAATAAAGAAGACAGGGGCAGTTTGTGGTGATTTTGAAGGACGAATATATCCCTTCTTTAGTTCTTTGGCAAGAAAAGTTCAGATTTCCTCTTGTTCTGCATCTGAAAGTGGGATTACTTAACCCTTTTTTGGTACAAAGTCATCTTTGAGTTCAATGGCGTGATCCCAGGGTTTTCTTTCAGGCATCCGATTGAATTTTGATTCTGAAAAGACATTAAGGAAGTCATGATAAACTTCTGGTACGGCTGCTTTTAGTTCTTTTTCTTCATCAGCAGAGATAACATAAAGGGGAACTATAGACCCTTCATGACAATGATTTGTGCATTGTGGAAACATCATGGTTTTATTGATCCAATCAATTTCTGGGTTATGTCTTTGTAACCAGTCATAGCCCACAATGATGTTATGTGTGCCTAAAGTAGATACAAACACATCTAGGGCTTCGACATGTTTGTTTAGAGAAATGTTTAGGGTTACATAATGGGTCAAGGTTCCTTGAAGATTTGGTGACCCATCTGCATTTACAGCTTCTAAGGGTTTTGGAAGAGGTAATTTCTGTAAATTATACCTATCAATGACCTCATAATCAATGAAGGTATTAACAGTGCATAAGTCTAAGAGTGCTTTAAGAGATACTTCTGACTCCAGACCATTAGCTGTTATTTTTATTGTGCATGGGATGTTAAACTCTCCATGATGAGCAAGGGTTTTGTTTCCTATAGAGGTTTTATAATTTAATGAAGCATTTCACACTGACCTTGTAAAGGAATTAAGCACACTATATTTTTTATCTGGTGCCAAGCTCATAAGAGACTCCTTTACAGATATTCCAAAAGCGCATTTTATTGCATCATCAAGACTTTCTAAAGTATTAGTAGATGACAGGGCTACCTGTTTTATAGATACATTGTCTAAAGTGGAAGTGTCAATGTTTTTTCTTTTATGAGGAGGAATGTATGTAGAAAGATTATTAGTTCTTAGACCTTGATTACCCCTATCGATCTTGGTCTGATTTAATTTAAAGATACTGATGTTTTAGCCTTTATTTCAGCACTAATCTTGTCTTGCCAAAAGGCTTTGGCTTTTTCAAACATATATCCAACTTGTTGATTAGTAGCTTGAGCGGCTACTTGTACTGAATTGCGCATGTCATAAACATTGGCAGAATGCTAGCCTTGTGCATTTGGCTGTGAAGAGAATTCAGTTCCCATCATTCGGTTATTAATGGTGGGCATTGGAGCTGAGTATTCATAAACCGGTGGAACCCATTCTCCCCAGAAGTCTGTATACCCTTGTTGATGTATTGTACATCTTTGTGGTTCTTTGCAATTTCTTGTGATATGACCTATTTTTCCGCAGTTATAACATGTCATTTTACTTTGGTCACGGGGTTGGAAGGGTCACAGCTGTCTTGTTGGGTTAAAGGCATTATTTGGCCTATAGGGATTGGAAGGTTTCACTTGTTGAACACTAATGTCCATGGGTGCTCCTCTACCTGGTTGTGTTCCTACCACTGTAAATTGTGAAGGAGGCGGTTGTGAAGGTGGGTTGTATCATGGCTGATATGGAGATTGTATGGGAGGGGAACAAAACATGCCACCACATTCCTCTCTTTCTTTTTCAAATGCCTTTCCTACTTGTTGCACTAGTTTTTTGAATTCTTCATATGAGGCATCTGTTTTGCACATATTTACTTCATGGTAAATTGGTCAGTCCACCATTCTTTTCATGATGGATAATGCATAGTCATCGGATATTTCCGCTTCTTTTACCATGAGGTGAAAATGGCTGACCCATTCAAACATATTTTGTCCTTGCTGCAAATATCTTTCTAGTTTTCACAATACTTCATGCACTAGGGAGTCAATTTGGAAGTGTTTAAGAAAACACCTTTTTAGACCTAAAAACATTGGCCATGCTAGGTCTCCTCGAATGGTTCCTGGTATGACGTTCTGATCTTTGTCTTTTTGGGGTTTTGTTTCTTCTTTTATAAACTCCTCTAGCTGTGTTCAGGCAAAGACTTTAGTGTATCCTTCAAGACAGGATAAGATTGCAACAACGCATAGTTTATCAGAACCCCATTGTTGCATGGATTCCCAGAGTTCTATTTTCATCATCCATAGACGAAATGTTGCTTTCTTACTGTCCCAGTTTCCTGGGTCTGCAATCTTTTTTGATACGTTTTTTTGTGTATTGGAGGCATTCATGTTGGCCGTAATATGGGCCATCTGTTGGAGAATATTGATGAGCTGTTGTTGAGTCGACATTTCATTTACTGGTGACAGTGGATTGGGGTTGGTGTCAAAGTAAGAAGAGGTATTTAGAGGTGGAGTATCTGGTAACTCAAATCTTTCTGAGTCGTAGAGTCCTGTGGGTTGCTCAGTAGAATCAGAGTTTTCATCATCATATCCCTCTCCTGGTTCTCGGAAGTTCCCGTAATAAGACATGGTGAAAACTTTTTATTTCTAAGTCACCTAATCATATCTTTTAACGATTACTTAACTTGAGGTACTACACGGTTTTGAAGACAAATATCTTTATGAGAAGGGTACTTCTTCTTTGCTTTAAGTAACTCAAGGCATTGACGGTGTAGTTCCTTCTTCTCTTTAAGGACCCTAATCTTTTCTTGAACTTTCTCTAGTTCTAAGGTGATGTCTGTGACTCGAGCGTGTTTTTGTTCAGTAAAGAAGGTATACATATTTTGTTGGAATCTGATAGTGACACACCAACAATTCCAAGCTCCGGGTTCAACTGGTTCCTCAGTTAACTTGTTGCAAATATCGAGATATGTCACAAGAGGGATATCTCCAAGGTGGGTGAGGAAGAGTTCGATTTGAT
The DNA here is from genome assembly GCA_038089075.1 of Singerocomus inundabilis. Lineage (NCBI taxonomy): Eukaryota > Fungi > Basidiomycota > Agaricomycetes > Boletales > Boletaceae > Singerocomus > Singerocomus inundabilis. The sequence continues at coordinate 12,267 of JBBPKD010000679.1, forward strand.
CATTTGAATAGACTAGGTTTTCTTGAATCTCTCCTGATTCAAGCGAGACAGAGTGAGGTCGACCTTCTGGGAAGTATCAAGCAAGGAGTTGCTCTACAGTCCAAGGTAGGATGGGCTGAGTGGGGTGGTCATTGGGATTGGCAGAATAGGCGCAATCTTGTATGAAGAGTGCTGGAGCGAATGGCTCGACAGCAGGCTGGATAATGATCTCTGAAGGGAGACTGGAGTAACTGGATAAAGTGCTAGGGAGTGCAGACACTAGGTAAAGCCAGGCAGCATAAGTTCAGCCTAATCTAAGTGTTGTAACTGCAAAGGTGAAACACTGGAAAAACTAAAACTGGAATGATATTGTGTACTGATGATAGATCTTGGCAGGGGATAGATGCTCTACCGCTGCAGGGCTTGGTTCTAGCTAGACTGGTGGAGATGGAGTAGAAGGTAACCTTGAGTGGACTTACTCCTTTGCAGGTGAATATCCAAGTAGATTAGGCTGAGGGACGACAGCCATAACACAGTCCCTTATATACTACTGGTACATACACACAGATCAAGCAGTGCATGAGTAAAGAAGTAATGGAGATTAAAGCTGGGCTTCTATCAAATGGAAGAGAAGCAAGAGAAGCCAGCGGAAATGAAAAGAAGCATGCCATGCCTGATGTGCATGGTAAGAAGCACAACACATGCTCAATGTATGGTGTGGCAGAATGGAAGTAGAAGCATGATTCTGAATATGCAGGTGCCATGTGAAGAAGTGAAATAAGTGAAGAGGTGAAAGTATCACGTGACCTTGTGAATATGTGAAGGTGTGAAATGATCACGTGATCTGAAAGATAAGATAAGATAACGAAAAGAGAAAGGAATCATACAAGTGTATACACAAATTCACAACAATTATACTGTCATATAGATGCCAGTATTAGGAGGAAGACAGATCCTAGTTGCAAGAGTACTAGTGATACTATAGTGGTGCAATAGTCCACTAGGAGATCTCATTGTAGTGGGCCCTCTCTGCTGTCTGCCCCCTCTTTCATTCCACATTCCCCTCTCAGCTGTCCAGCATCCTTTACCCCGACATTATAGGTTCTGCCCCATAGAACAATGCCAGGTTGCCCAACAGAACCATGGAGATAGGTTAGGCAGTGTAGCTCTCTTGCACTCACAACAAGAAGTGTCATGTTGATCACAGGTTTATATATGAACAATTTTCCTCAATCCCAAATTGTTGGCTTTTACTTTCTTTTCAAGATGCAGTTAATAAAGTGATTATGAATACCCCAGTTGAGTTTATTGAGGCTGCCTGATTTAAAAATCACATTCACCTAAGTTCCAAAGTGTTTATTCCATTGGAGATCAAATATTAACTCTCCATTGGTGCAAAATATATGTTCCACCAACCCAGACACACTAAGCTTATAGAAAGCATCTGGAAGGATTTTATTAGAAAAATCCATTGAAGAATCTTATTCATAATGAACAATGAGCAACATCTCTATGATCCCAACTATAATGTGAGACAACCTTCTAAGAAGGCCCTTCTGTTGCAAGTGCAAAGGAGCAAACACTGAAAAAAAAGAACTGGAATGATGGGTAGCATACTGGTTATAACTTGGTTCTTTGTCAGGGGATCTTAATCACCACTGCAGGGCTTGACTACTAGCTGGACTGGGAATGATGAGGATAGAGGGTAACCTTGAATGGTCTCACTCCTTTGCAGGTGAATAACCAAGTAGATTAGGCTGAGAGATGACAGCCAAAACACAGTCCCTTATATACTACTGATACATGTGCACAGACCAAGCTGTGTGTGAGTAAAGAAGCAAATGGAGATTAAAGCAATGCTTCCATCAAATGAAAGAGAAGAAAGGAATCAAGCAGAAGTTAAAGAGAAGCATGCCATGCCTGATGTGCATGGTTAGAAGCACAACACATGCTAAATGCATGGTGTGGCAGAATGGAAGAGAAGCATGACCCTGAACATGCAGGTGCTATGTGAAGATATGAAAAGGTGAAAGTATCACATGACCTTGTGAATGTGTGAAGGTGTGAAATGATCACGTGATCTGAAAGATAAAATAAGAGAAGAGAAAAGAAAGAAATTGTACAAGTGTTTCTGCACATTCACAACACCTTCCATTATTACCACTCTATATGAAACTGACAATTAGACAAGGTTGGCACTTTGTTAAAAAAACAATTGCCTCTATACCCAATAATCATTCTATGGACCATATCTATAAATTGCTAAGTCCACACATAGACCAGATTCATAAGTTTTTGGTTGATAATGACTATGTTGTTACCCCTACAAATAAAAACTTGGGAATAGCAGTGTCCAAGTGAACCTGAATCATGGACAAGACTAGAGAGGTGATAAGTAATACAAGCAAATATAGATGCCTGACTAAGCCTCAGTCTCAATGCATATTAGACAGAAAATGCAAACAAATGTGTAAGCTCACTGATCTAGCAGAATCATACCTTGATTATCTGGTTGGGAATCTGTTAGAGTTCCTTTATAGCAAGATTATGCAACAAGGCAAGGAACACAATGTGCCAAGATTTTATGGAATTCCTAAGATCCATAAACAGCCTGTCAAATTCAGGCCAATACTACCCTACCACTCTGCCATTCAAAATCTGGCAGCAAAATTCTGCTCAAAAATTCTCAAACCAATAGTACAATTGGTGCATACAGTAATTCACAGGAGTAAAGATCTTGTGATAAAATTGAGTCAGCTTTGTCCTAGGCCTGGTAGAAAACTATTCATAGTCATGAAAGATGTGGTAGCATTTTATCCCAATATTCCACTTAGGTGGAATGTATGTGACCATGATAAGAAGAGCTATAGGGCTCAATAGAAAATATTTCATAACACACTTAAATATGGTAACATGAAGCTGGTTACACAGTTTGATGGCAAACATTACCTACAGCTAAATGAATTAGCCATGGGCATTGCAGATTTGCCCAACCTTACAAATCTATATGGGTGGTACTTTGAGCAATGAGCCAATATTAAAGCAGACACAAGAGTGCTATACTATGGCCACTACATCAACAACTGCTTAGGTCTTATATATGCCAAAATGGAAGACAAGGCATTAGAAATCCTAAGTTCAACCATACAATTCAATGGCTGTGTAATAACATGGGATGCATCTGACCTTTTGATGCCCTTCTTCTTGGATATATGCCTGTATTTTGATGCAGAACAGCAGCTGCAACACATGCCATACCAAAAGGCCAAATTCCATTAGAAAAGAGTTTCATGGATATCTGCCCACCCATTGGATGTTAAACATGGCATGTTTATTGGTAAGATGTCCCAGTTAGCAACCCTCAGTAGAACTTATAAACAGTATATACAGTGAGTGAATAAACTGTTGCAATGTTTGACCTCAATTCAATACATGAAGCATATTGCAATTATATGTGGGAATTGTGCTTAGTGTTGGTGAGATGAATTAATGTACATACTCTTGGATACAGCAATGCCCCCTATGTCATGTGATTCCACTCAGGGCCTGCTGAGATATAGCCATTATAAAACAGTAACCTCATTGCAATGGTTTATTCACTTTTAAATTATGCATGAGATTCCATGTATATATGTCAATATTTGCATTTG
>JBBPKD010000680.1:0-15889 GCA_038089075.1 Singerocomus inundabilis
AGGTGTCTCGCAATACGACCCATCGGATGCTTCCAGGAACTCGCTGATATCGGTGTCGGTGTCGGTGTCGGTGTGCGTTCGCGTACGTTTGGGCATGTTGAAGTGTTGAGTGCAGCTCGCCAGCTTGCCAGGAGAAACGTAACCGATTTTTCAGGAAACAAACTCGAACAGCGCCTCGTCCAAAAGTTCAATTCAAATATCCAACCTTTGACCCCATCTCGATATGCCCAAATTATCAAAGGTCTGACACTCGAGAAATATCATGGAGCTCGACATAAAGGTTTCCTCCAATATCATGGTACTGTACCTGGATTCACGTCACAGATCTTCTTGCAGATACTACCAGATGGATTTGTCTTTATCGAAGATGTTCTGACCACATTCAAGGATTATCTTTCTGGGGAAAACGATTGTCATAATCTATCTTTTACGGAGGGATAATTGTTGCGAGCATTCAAGGATTCTTCATGCCACTTCTTCTACGTTATACTGTGGTCACCATGGGCACGGGCACAGTTACACCGAATAATTTGAACAAGGGAGAGGATGTTGATACTTGAAACAAGCAAACAAATTGTTCGTTGTGACGGCAAGTAACCCTTCGATACACGGATATCATATTCGTTCAAACATCATGATGGGGCTATATATCCTTGTCTCTTGTAGACTTTGCCTGCTCTCACCAGAGCTTGGTATTGAACCAAGTTCAGTCAGACAATATGGATTCACAAGGTATTCGTCTCTCTGTTGGAGCGCAGAGCAGCACACTAAGGTGTTTACAAGTCGAAGACCTGGACTCGCAGACGGAGTCCCTCGTCGATAGATCTGAGCAAGAGGATGAAACCAATTATATTGACGAGGCGATCATGTTCTGTCGCGAAGCATTGGAATTTTACCCACCTGGTCACTCCAAGCGACCTGTCTCGTTGAGTTTGCTTGCAACTTATCTCAGCGGTCGTTACCACCAACTTGGGATGACGGAGGACCTCAATGAGGCCATTGTGCTCAACCGTGACGCACTAGCGCTCCACTCTCCGGGACATCCAGATCGGTCAATATCCTTGAACAACCTCGCAGTTCATTTCTCTACTAGATTTAACCTGCTTGAGGGATTGGAGGACCTCGAAGAAGCCATTGTCCTCGACAGAGATGCACTGGCAATCCAACCACCAGGCACGCAAATCGGTCAATGTCCTTGAGCAACCCTGCAGCTCATCTCTCGACACACTCAGCTTGGGTCAGTGAAGGACCTCGATGAGGCCATTGACCTTGGCCGAGAGGCACTGGTGCTCCGCCTGCCGGGACACCCAGGTCGATCGACGCCATTGGCCGACCTTGCACGTTAACTCCATGCTCGCTTCACACAGTCGAGCCAATTAAACGATAAGGATCAGCTATTCAGCCTCTATACTCAGCTCACAGATGCTCCCCCAATGGTCTCTGCCACTAATCTGTTCACTGCAAGAGAGTGGGCCCATGTAGCTGAAGATTTACGGCATACCACTACACTCCTTGCATATGAAACATCTCTCCGATTCCTTATCCACCATCTAGTTTCCCTACCCTCTCTACCTCAACATCATACCATTCTCAAGGACCATGCATTGTCACTGGCGATAGACGCGTTCTCGGCCTGTCTTCGTAATCGCTCTACCACCAAAGCGGTTGAGCTCCTAGAACAAGGGCGAGGTATCTTTTGGAGCCAGCTCACTCGTCTCCGCTCTCCGATTGATGGTGTCGTTGCATTCGGCACGGAAGGAAAGAAACTGGCAGACGGCTTCACTTATCTCACCTCGCTCATTCGCAAAGCCCTTGATTCGCCAGGTGAAGATCAGCATGACCGAGTTTGCAGTCTCAACGTCGAGCTGGAACACGTCGTCTCGGAAATCCGCGAGCTGCCTGGCCACTCGCGTTTTCTTCTTCCCTTGCCCTTCTCCGATCTTCAACAGGCAGCCTATGGGGGCCCAGTCATTATCGTGAATACAAGTCAGTATGGCTGTGACGCTCTCATTGTGTTTGCCAATCAAGATCCTGTTCATATCCCATTATCAATCAGAAAGAAAGAAGTTCAAGAAGTATCATCTAAACTCACCAGACTCCCAAACACACAAAGTCAGAGGCAAGAGAACCAGAATCGCGCGTCTGGTGGTGTCCCACTGCTGAATTCACTCTCCTTCCCCTGCATGCCGCTGCTCTGTTTAGAAAAGGTCAACAAGGTCTTGCCAATCTCTATATATCTTCTTACACCCCCACCCTCAGTGCCCTCATTCGTACACGACAGGTTGATCTTCGGTGTTCCCTATCAGAAGAGAAACAGTTTCTCGCCATAGGTCAAGCAAATGCTGAGGGTGAGAGTGAGCTACATTCTGTCGGCAGCGAACTGGCCATCGTTGGTGAGCATATTGACGGTCTCGCCACATTCACGCGCATCGAGGGTGAAGATTCTCCTATTTCCCGTGTCACAAGAGAACTGAGCAAGAACGAATGGGTACATTTTACGTGCCATGGTATTCCAAATCGGGAGAAGCCATTCGAGTCTGCATTCGCCCTCCGTGACGGACGGTTCACAATTGAGTAGATCATTTGATGTCAACTAGAAGATCCCCAGTTTGCACACCTTTCTGCCTGCCATACGACCGTCGGAGACGAAGAGAGTCCTGACTGGGTCATTCATCTTGCGTCGGCTATGCAGTTTGCTGGTTTCCATTCTGTGATCGGGATGATGTGGGCGGTGGATGATGGAGCGACCAACAAGATTACGTCAACGTTTTACGAGAACATGAAAGATGGGTATGGTAATTTGGATTATACCCGTGCTGCATTCGCGTTGAAGACGATGAAAAAATTGGTAGATATACCATTTGACCAACGTATCCTTTACATACATCTTGGTGCCTAGTGTGTCACCAATCTGGCTTTGATACCCTGTATTTGCTCTCTGTAGCTACCATTCAATGCGCTGTCAAAAATCTCAAGAAGCGTGCGAGCTAGAAACACAAATAGAGGTGATGCAAGTTAAGCTTGCGTACCGTAAGTCTGAGAGATCGAGCATAGCGGATGGTGGCCCTGGTTTTCCAAAGAACCTGCGTAAGTAGAACGCCGTTCGCGTCCCCCCTACTTGGTTGTTAATTTATGCGGTCCACTTCCCAGATGGCGAGATGGCGAGATATCGAACCGCTTGCTCAGTGACGAGGATGACAAAGCTGCCCACCCCGTGTATAAGTAGAGGGCGCCATTTCTGCACCTGGACGTTTGTGTTGTGTCTCATCATGCAAGAAGTTCTGTCTAGTCGAAGGAGTCGCGGCAGAGGCGATGCAATACCACCAGTGTCAAGTCACGACAATTTATGCTGAAAGTATAAGCTACGGACAGGATTTGTTAGTGGTGATAACGAGTCGAGAAGGCACCAAACCACATACCTGAATCACCTGAACAATCCAATAAGCCCACACAATGACACAGCGAGACCCCAGCCATAAGACTCAAGGTGGAGTTGAGAGAGAATGCGTGAACTCCGGAATAAAACTCACCAACAGCAAGACAGATGTGTTTGGAACGTCAGAAGGTGTGGTGAGGACCCAAGAAATAGATCGAAGAAGCTGTGTCACAAATTAGAACATAACGTACCAGCTGATATCCAGTACTACAAGTAAAGTTGTGGAAGTGTTTGGAACAACGATGGTCTGTCAAGTCATAGTATGGGCCAATCGGACCTAGAGGACGATGTGACAGACAACCAGGGCTACTGGAGGCGTAGAATTGATGGGTGTAATGCCACGCTGGACAGGACACAAGGCAACCTGTATGGGTAACGCAACGAGCAGCACACGCCGTGGCTTACGACGAGTCAAGACGAGACTACTGACTGCAGGAAAGGGTTAAATCCAGCGGCGCGCGCTGTGCAGCGACGAAACAGACACACCTAACCCATCCGTACCACACAGAAAGCATCACAGATGACCTGTCGAGGTCGTCAATCCACCGTGCTAACGCGGAAAGTTGGTAGATGCAAGGAATGAGTCTCTCAGGTGGCACGATCGAAGTGGAGAAAGCCATGCGCCATGCAGACACGACCTTACAGAGGTGCAAGTTTATTCGCTTACCCCTCATCCGAATTGAATGCACGTTTGGGGGAAATGTTGAAGTGTTGAAGTGGCCCGGTGGTGTACGACCACAATGTTACATAATCAGACTTGATGTGTCACGTGACCAAATGAGCTTAGGCGTCCGCGTGGTGGTGTCCCCTCTGACACTCCTACACAGGGAGTCCGAATTAACATGGGTGGCATGGTCCCTTTCTTCACTGTTCGCTACTTACCGCCACGATCTGGTTTTCGCCTTTACCCTATACTTAAACCAGGTTAGCCCAGCCTCACCATGGCACCATGCACCTTCTTGCAAGAGTTTATCAACGGCATTTATCAAAGCTCTGGCAAGTGGACCAACTGGAGCGTTCCTCTCGCTCATAATGTAAATATACATCTGTCTTATTGGTGGTCATCAGAGCTGACCTGTCCTCACCCAAGGTTGGTGACTATGGGGAGCTAGTAGATGAGAACAGCCGATGTCATCATATATATTCCCTTCCATCGAGAGTCTTGATGGAAGGCAATACATATGATGACGACTTCCAGGAAGGAGAATGGGTCTACACTTGATCTCAAGGCCCATTCTCTATGAGTATCGACACGAATACCTTCCAACAGTGGTCCAGACAGAGCTCCTCAAAGTAAATTGCCTGGAAGGCAAGAAAGTCGTCACGAGCGTCATGGCATGTCCTGCATTCCTACTATATATGTTTATTGTGTGTGTGCTTCTGGCTTTGTTCTCCGGCATGCCATCACTTACCTAACCACTGCACAGCCAGAGGAAGCTTGCTGCTTCGAGAGGCAGTACCATTCAATTACCAGTGAACTCAGAAATAAATGGTGGAGTGTCGGCAATGCTCCAGTAGAACGCACTGCCTTCGATCCAGAGAGAAGGTACTGCTATTTCCTTCTCCTGTCGCTCCAAGAGAAGGTCAAGTGCAGCAAACCTTCAAGGTGGTCCTTCTGGAGAGGAGAAGCCGAGGCTGCAGCTTCTGCAGCGTATGTGTGAGTAGACCTCGCTCCACGTTTGCCCTTCATGTTGTTCATCGACACCGCCCACTCTCCAGATGGAAAGATGTCTGTCCACCCTGGAAACGAGGGTGGCGTAGAAGTAATGCTTTCCCTCCTTTTTGACTAGACAACTCTGGCAACGAGTCTTCACTTGACCGTTTCGATGGTGACAAATGCATACTGGTCATCATTTGTCATCCTTGGACCTCGTCCACTTGGCTATATTGCCCACGTTGTGTTTACGTAAAACGAGCTCCGTTTCTGCATCTAAACTTGTGTTTCGTCTCACTTGTCTGGTCATATCCCGTCACTAAATGTACCATAAAGCTTGGTAGAAGTAGGGGAAGGGAAAGTCAAAAAGAACATTCTAGATACAATACATTGTCACTGCAAAGCCGACCCATTGCCTCCTTTCCAAACATCCACTCGAAATCCGAAGACAGGGGCGATGGGAATGGGTGATCCCAGGCCAGAAAGGAAGGCAAACATCTGACAGGCAACCAAAACAAAATGTTCAATTTATTTTTACGCTTTTATTTTTTCACGGAAAGAGCCGCATCTGTCCACCCGGTAATATACTCCTTCGTCGACGCGCACGCTCGAGCGGTGGCAGATCATCCTCTTGCGATCTGAGACTCGTGTCCAGATCGTGCGCTGTGACATTTAAATTTCAATGAGGACAAAAAATCACGGCGACACGCATACACGCACAAAGTGATCCATCGATACCACCACCACCTGCGCCTCCGTCGTCGACGTCGTCTGCCTCTGAAGACATGTGCATGGGTATCTCATCGTCGGGCCCGGGAGAGGTGGGAATCAAATGTCTGGGAAGCATGGACCGACGGCGCTATAAACACAACGATGATCGGTGTAAGGAATGGAATAAGATGTACGACAGAGTCACCTTGTGGTTACCACCCGCCACGTTGATCACGTCTACATCGACTTTGAATCTCTCCTCTTCTACCTTTGTGCGTTTTTCGGCACACTCTACCACCCACGCAATACCGACGACAACGGGTTTGGGGTCATTCAGCATGCTACGCCATCGCCAGGCAGTCAAAGGTAGGGAGAATAAGTGACGGGCAAGTAGAACAAGACGTACAATGGACTTACCGATAGCGTGTCAGCGTATTCGGGAGTCCATTCTTGTATACGATATGCGTGCACGTATGACCAAGACGGCCCATGATCTAATACACAAATCGAATCAAAGGGCTTCAATTTCGTAGCGCAATAGCAAAAGACAGACGACCCCCACCTTTGCGCCAAGTCCTTTCAACATATCAACAAATAAACTCCCAGCGTCATCACCTTGCTCCGTCCGCACGTCCACGAATATGGCACACCCTTTCAATATCTTGAGCGAGGACTTCTTGACGCCGCCCGAACCGTTCACGGCTCCATTGCTCGCCTCCACGCCTCCACTTCCATATACCTCGCTATTCCCATCGAGCGCAGGACTTCCCTTACCCACTGCCGTGCTCGAACTCCGTAATCCAGTGCGTGTCCTGATCGCTTTCGGGTTCGGCGGAGTAGGGGTATGTGGCAAAGACGAGAGGCTCTCTGCAAGTGCATGCAGCGCCGACGATGCCGGGTTGAGCGTAGAGGAAAGCGTAACTCGCTGTTTTCCCTTGTCCGCCGAGATAGGCGAGCTCGTCACGTCGATGCTGGCACCACCATCCGCATTGCCCAAGACGTCTTGCATCACCACATCCTGTGAGACGGATGCGTCTTCCGTGACTGTAGCATCACGAACGTTTCTCGCACCGCCCGAGCTCGACGTCGAATCGTGCTTACTAGTGTCCTGATCATCCGGGTCCCGATCGCCCCTGCTTCCCAATTCTTTGACGGGACTACCCACCACCACCGGTAAAGTCGTCTTCTTACTTGCCCGATCTCCCGCCCTGCCAAATATCGTCCCCCTCCTCCTTCCAAATCCTCCTGCCGCAGCGCCAGCACGGCCATGTATACCCTTCATCGCCGTCGATCCAAGCCCGGTCATGGTCGCTGCACGCTTCAGTGACGAAGCAGTAGGTCGTGCAAATGTCGTCCGTGACCCCTGTGCGGCAGACGGCGGGCGCAACGATGCATCATCTTTGGATCTCCAGATCGTTTTGCCACCCTCCGGGGTAACCTCCTCCATGCTGACAAATCCTAGACTTGTATTTGGCCTGCTAGGAGGCGGTACAGTCAGCTTGTCCAGTGCATGAGAGAGATTTGAGAGCGAGTGTCCCGATACCCTGCGAGATGTACCCGTACTGGTAGAGCCTAGGGAAAACTGGAACGGTTGGGTACTTCCAAGCTGTGATGTTGAAGGACGTTTGAAGGGCGACATAGGAAGAGGAAGCTTCGATAGGGAAGAGGGAGGAACGATTTTCGTGGTACTTCCAGCACTTGAAGACATTGTTGTCGAAGTACTGCCTGCAGCAGCGTCCAAAGGCTTCGGTTTAACAAATACATTAAGTGACGTTTGTTTTAGTTTACTGGGATCAGAGGGAAGTTTTGATACGGAAGTGGACCTATGAGCGGTTGATGGTGGTCTCGATCTTGACGTTACTACACCAGTCGATTTTGGCAGGCGAGATTTCAAAGTGACCGTGGATGACAGTAGAGACGGTGTTACTTCCGACGAGAGTCCTATCATAGCGGATGCCATTAGGACGGGTGGTAAGAAACTGAAAGACCATAAATGTGGTCCTTACCTCCGGCCGTGGGATCCTCGATTTCCGCACGCTCACCTTTCACCCTCTGCTCTTTCATCGATACGCTCCGAGTTACACGTCTTAAGCCCTGCGGTGCACAAGGCCTTTGCCTGGGCTTCATGCCACTGATAATAGTGGGACGGGAGACAGTTTTCCAATCCGACCTTGAATTAAGGACCAACGAGGGACGGACAGCAGTAGCCATCGATACCTTTGTTGCACTATCTGAGTCATTAGACAGCACATCCATTGCCTGACTAGGACCTCCAGCCATCGTCACACCCTCCGCCGAATCGTTCTCCCGCTCGGAAGCACCCTGAGGGGTTAATTTTGTTGAGTTGCTTGAAGTCAGAAGTCGATCTAGGCGAGTTTGTGAGGTAGCATATGTATCTGGAACCGCTGAAAGTGGTCGCAATGTGGAGGCTGCCGGTGGAGACCGACTAGAGACGCGAGCAGCAGGCTGGGGTATGTCTACCGAAGCAGTTGTGTCAGCCGCCGGTGGAATAACCGCGGACCCTGAAGAGGTGGGGGTATCGACGTCCATATGATTGTTAAGCGCGAGTAACTTTGCATTTGCCTTTCATGTGTATATGCAGCACGACAGATTACCAGGTAGAAAAGGTGTCAGTAGTCAGTCAATGTACATTCATCATACAGGAGACATACATTAGCTAGTAGATTTGGCATCGCAGACGAAGACTCTGAGAATGGCGAAGCTGGAAGAGGCGTAAGAGGTGAAAGAGGCGTCGCTGAAGAAAAACCAGAGCGTAAAGGCGTCGCAAAATTGACCGTATAACGAAACATTGGATTTGCTGGAGGAGTAGGGAGTCGTGTCGGATTCATAACCTGCAGGAGAGCGGCGGTGTCACCAGACTCTATCTCTATTTGATAACTATCCGGTGGTGGTACTGATGGCGCACGTCTAATTTCTATCCCGGCTTTGCTTGGTGAACGCCGTGGGGAAGGGGGGAAGGATGTGAGATCTATTGCACGGACCTCGTTCTCTCTATCGAGAGGCACAGACTGTGCGCGGGGAGGGAAATGAAAAGACGCCATCTTTTTCGGAGATGGTGTGGGCTTTGTAGACGAGGCACGTGTATAACCTTCCGACCGCCGGGGTGTACCAGCTTCAAGATCTCGCACGGGTTCGTAGTGCTCCGAATACTCCTTGCCGTGACCCAAGACTTGAAAAGCTTCTAGTTTGGCGCGTTTTGACTCGCGCAGACTAGCTGGACTCGAAAGAGCACGCATCGGGTCTGTGTCTGGTGATGGCCTCTTCTTCGTGCTCGTGGGCCACATAGCAGGTTGACTTTGGTTTGAGTCTGAGCCCTCGTCATGATTCTTTCCATCGTGATTGGCAGGGGAGAACAAGCGATCCTCGGGCTGAGAATCTGCCTGTGGTATCGGCGAAACCCCCTGCGCTTTTGTACGTGTCTTTCTTGGGTCTTTGAGTGGCAAATGCGAGAGGGGTAAGCGTAGAACTGGATCGGTTACGTCGAACTGTGATCGCGTTCGTCTGTGTCCAGGGAATCCATTCGTATTGTTCTTGGAGCGAGTATTCGTCGATGCAGCCGAGTCGTGGTGCGACATCTTCATGCCGTTCAAAGTGTCGGCCATTCGAGACGTTTGATGATTGGATGGACAAGGTCACGTGTTCGTCGAGTCTTTTTCTGGGAACCACGCGCGTTACAAACTAGGTCTACGAGCGGTCATGTTAATATTCATTTTAACACTCGCAAAGCATCGTGTCATATTGCACTGGTCGTTCAGGACAACCGTTAAGCAGGTAAAGTCGAGACTACTACTTGAATTGAATACCAAGATAGAACACTACCTAGCTCCATGCTAACCTACGTGACCATGGTATGAGTATATCTGAATGTGTCTGTGGCAACTTGTGGTCACGACCTAACTCCGTTATGTATTCATCATTACCATGCCAACAGTGTAACGTCGTGCGATGATCCATCCGCACTACCTTTGCGACGCTCTCAGTCATAACATCAACTTTAGCGGCGTCAGGTATGTCTATGCTCCATTGCTCGAGTGTGCTACACTCATCCAACACCACAGTACCACGTACTGCACGGGGATTAACCGCAGCTGGCCCACCTTCCAAGTTTCTTGTTTTCAGGGCAGCCAGCATGTGCACAATGTCCCTGGCGTCATCTGGCTCCCGAGATTCGTTGAGAACCCTACCAGACAATTTGTTTGTTACCAGACACATCGTCAAGCCCAGTGAGGACCTTCAACGAGCCTTGGTGGATCCACCGTGAGTCGTAGGCAACGGATTACTCTCTGCATCTTCACGCCATTCATTCCACATATCTCCATCCATCTTTGGCACGGTATATAGCTATGGTGTACGTGTGGTACGCCAGATCGCGCACGAAAGTTGGGAAATCGCTCGGTAACATGGGATGGTCCCTCGACAAAGTTGGCGCAAGTACAAGAACACTGCAGGAATTCCAATATTCATGCAAATCCATTTAGGAGCGTCTGCATCGAGTTGATGAAGATGGTGAAACCTTGGCTTCTTATTCATCGAAGTTTCTGATTTCGTCTCCTAATTTCCAGAATATCCCTCTGTTCACCGGGGGAGAATTATCGCACATAAATTCGGGGTGACCCTCCGCAATGAATATGGATTTGCAGCGAATAGTGACATGTTGTATGGCCTATGGTACAGTATTTCGTTGCTGTACGGTGTTGCTCGATATACATGTATCGCCTGCAAACGTGTGAAAAGCGATCTTGAAATGTCTTGTTATCTCTGTTGCTTTCGTTTGCTGTGTAAATGGAACACCCATTTATCAATATTGGTATCACAATAGAATACCTTGTAAAGTCCGCCATATCTACTCACTTGAAGTTGATGATCAATCGATCACGCCTCAAATTGCGCGGGTTCCTGCGCTTAGCTACAGCTTCACAGCAATCAGCGCTCAGCCACAGGGATTCACCACACATTCCCCATCTTCCCCACATACTCATAATGAATCGTCGGCACTGCCATCTCAAATAACGAAAGTTGATGTCCTCGGTGCAATCCTGCCACAGGTTGCTAATAGTACCCTGAGTCAGATGGTATCAATTCCGAGACACGCTCGGTCTTAAGAGAGGTTACCATTGCTGTGCGTATTTACAGAACACGACACTTTTTTAACAGCCGGAGAACGCAACTTTGCTGTATGGTATTCGCAGGAGATTGTCCAGAGTCTCGCTTCGTAGTGACTCTCAGTGTCAGATTGCCATCATATCATTCTTCTTTTTGTTGCGTTGTATACTGATGACAGCATCTAGTCTCTGGATGATCCCAGGCCACATCCCGTGGTGTCCTTAGCTGGGTGTTGCAAACTGGAATCTTCCAAAATAAATTGATTATGCGGTTACGATCCATGAATGGCTCGATGGCAATATACATCAACACTATGCTAGTACAGTATGTCGCACCGCAGAGCAGTACTATAATTTGATATAACCTCACACCGCATAACCTTGGGTAGATCCTGTATGGTTCGACCAAGTTTACCTGGTAAGTTCACGGCACACACGACCCCAGAAGTATGTATGCATTAATCCTGTGTCACAAGTAGCGAAGAATCCAAACAAAGTAGACAGTTTTATCGCCGTCGGCACCCACACATCGCCTCTCCAGATCAGATGCTAGCATTCATTTATTCTGGGAGAACTCCACCCCTGTACACACCTGTATATAGTCCCATATTCAGAACTTGCAGGGAGCACTGCAAAGATAGCGCGTTGAGGAACCTATGGCAAAAACATCGTAACAGGTGCCGAAGAAAGGGGCCGCTTTGCATCATGATTCAAGGTGATCGTCTATGTGCTCCTCTGATGGCTCAAAGCGCCACCTCACCCTATTTGTTCTCAGGGAGCTGGTAACATGAACTTTACCCATGTCCTAGTGATTTCACTTGCCACAACGAAAATACTGTTTCAGTCATGCAGTGATCCGCCAGCAGCTTGCCGTGGTGCATGCGGTGTTGATAGGAGTCATATCGCTGGCCGAACTAACGCGCATGCCAATTAAGATCTTTTTCTGCCACGGAGCGTTGGAGACAATGAGCGTCATTCTTGCCTTGCTCTACTGATAATGGCTGGTATCTGTGGAGCCTTCGCGAAGGCCGGCAATGCACGACCTTCTATCTTAGCATGAATCGACCACGTTTTTTTCCATTGTTGGTTTTATGACCACCACTGACGCCCGCAAAATGAATGCCCTGTCCCTCCAGGAACTCCACACCAACCAGTGCAAACTACTCACCTGGACACATAGTTCCAGTACAATGTATGCCGTCAAAACGGTCGTCTGCCGTGACTTAGAAAAATCTGAGCAGAATGTGGTCTGAGTTGTAACCAGAGGTTGTGCCATGTCCGACTCACTAGCCCTTGTAACATGCCACGTTCACAAGGTGTAACGTGGCCTGACTCAAGTCTGCCATCACACGCCACAGGAGAACGGGGCAAAGAATCTAAGTAAATTATGTACCTACCTTATGAAGGAACAAATGAAACCTTGGTGACTATGCCATGCCGGCATCTTCTTGCACCACCACTAGTGTGCCTGCTTCTGCAGGCAATGTACACGTGCTTCATGAGAAATATAGAATCTGTCCTATGTCCATAATGTGAGCAGGAAGATGTCGTAGCAAGATTTTACCTCTTCACCTCGGCAGCCATCCCACCGGGTCGGACATACACCTTAGTAAGTAGTAAGTTTGTAATCCAACAACATGACAAAGAAGCGATCAAAGACTGGCGATACTCGGTATCCCCCGTATCACCGATAAAATTCTAGCGAAAATGGTCAGTAGCTAGAACCAACTAAAACAAATCCGCACACTGAAACCGAGACGTATAGCTGTCCACGTTCGAGTGTGAGATGACCCCCTTATTTTTCTTTGTATATCCAAAACCATTACAATAAATTATATTGTGTAACGTTCTCCCTCGGCTCATTTCCACCGACTTGTTGAAATTTCTGATTTTGGGAGATGCGTCCGGAAGTCCATGGGGATTGAATTCTTGTTCCTGTATACCCAAACGTTTTCCTCAAAAGAAATCTTGCAAATGTTCTTTTTTTTCTTCTGCCTGGTTCCTCGTTCGCCAAGCATTAGTGTGCATGGCATATACAGTTTCCGGCGTGTACAAATTCTCCCGCCAGCATTGCCTTGAGACGCAGTCACACAAGTACCCCCATTTGATCAAATTTTCACTTCGTCTCAACATGGCGCAATTCTCACTTGTGTCTGGAGATGGTGTGTTTTTGTGCCAGTACAAAAGCTACCTGCCAGATCTGTATGTCAGTGCTACTCTCGAATGCTATTCTGAAGAGTAGGTTCATGGAGCGTTCCAAAATACTGCGGTGTGCTACGACACCGTAGTCCGGTCGCTTGTTATTCCGCAGCCGGTCTCCAAAGCACGGGAATCACGTTCTACGTTGCCGTGACGGAGCTGACGAGAATGGAACACAGGTTTGCATTGTCGGCTGAGTTCCGAATGTTTGCAGTGTTCCTACCGACCTCCAGGAGAGGGTAACGAACAACGGGACCAAGTCCTTATGCGACGACCTTGGTCAGGTCATAGCCCAGATGGGCCTACCCACTATTGTGAGGCCTCTGAACATTGAGTTACTTAGTAGGCAGGCTCAAAGGACACCGCAGAACCATATCGCTCATTTTATCATTGATACAAACTAGACAAAAAAGAGCCAGGCTTACCATCATGAGGCTTGTATGGCCATATGAAATGGCTGGATTTGCCTTTATTCCGATTCCGAAACTCCCGCTTTCAACCCCTTGGTTTGTTCCGGAGCCAACGACTGCCCCCAGAATCATATCAGCTCCCTTATAATCAGACGAGCCTTCCATCCAGTGAACCGAATAGAATTGTGAATAGATGACATTCTGACTAGCTCATTATAAATTTGGTGATGCCAGTAGGGCGTGCAGGATATCTCGGATGATATCCAGGGAATGGATGCATACCTGTATCACGGACCTGGTGCAGGATGCCCGGCTGAGACCGAATGTCAGTTCTAGTCTATTGTTCCTCGTGAATAATCAAGGGAAGCGGCCACATCTATCACACGACAGCCGTACACGGTCTGATGAACCCACAATGGGCGGGACGCTCGAAACTCTGTCCATGCTGCGCAGACCACCGCCTGGAAGGACACCTCCATTTAAACAAAGGAGACTGATTATATGATCAAATAATAAGTTGGCATGGCACGGTAGGTCATTGGATATTGCTCACCCAATCGAGCAATTGCCATACCCGATAACTCCTCTCCAACGGAGGGCATCATATGATGTTCTGTGGAGAGGGAACGAAGCGTCGGCAGGGGACGAGGAATATCGTCAGTGGAGCAACCTTGCTCCAACTTTGCAGCGTGTATTCCCACCTGTCTGCGACCCGCAGGTCCTAGATCTCGCAAATACATGGCGCTGAGTGACAGAGAGTATGCACTGTACCCATTAGTGTGGACATGAGGGCAGTGGACGATGGAGGGCTGCTGCCAAATTAGCAAACCGCTTGCACTTTAGCGCTTTAGGCGAGTGAGAGCTAATGCCACAATTAAGTACAGCTGGGCGGCCACCATCACGATGTCCGGAAGTCGGTGCCACTTGCTCGCCATCGTGTATCCTTCAAAAAGAGCAGATGAGTACAAGGTCGATTCGTCGTGTACTGGATCGCCCTTGACCAAAGTGTACGCAGCCCCTGCAGCCACCGTTTTAGCTTCCCTAATTTGTCAACCCTTGTCTTCACTCACCTTATGGACTCCGTGTCATGGGCGTTCACGGCCTCACCACTTTTCTGCGCGAACACCAACGCGTCCTTGGGAAAACGAAACTATTTCCTTCAGCGCATGTTCCAGGCGACACCATAACGACGATTGTCGTCGATGGCCTGTCGTGAGTCCTAGTCCCCCATTTCCGTCGCCAAGCAAAAGCCTGGCCCAGGCACTCTTATCTCTCCAACACGTTTCTAGATTCATTTTCGATATTTACGAGCAATCCCGTCTTCCCTGGGTGTATGGCGGCGAATACGAGGCATTCGCACGCTGTGCCGCACGGGTCGTGGAGGCATGGATCGCCGTTGGTCTCCAGGTCTACTTTGTGTTTGACGGTGGGGGATTTTTCTTCCCCTTGACCACTTCTGCCTCTGGCATATTCTGACGTCCGACGCTGCGGGTTCAGGAGCGAGTCCAAACCTCAAAATCCCAACGCTGATCAGTCGCCTTAACCGCACCAACGTACACAATGCACTGCTCTTCTTCCGCACGTCGCCAATGTCCCGGTCGACACCGCGTTTCCTCCACGAGAACCGTATCATTCCGCCACTCATCGTTCAGTCGTGCATTGAGACATTGGTGAACTTCGCAAAGGCGAATTCGAAACTCGAGGTACACTTCGCCGATGAAGAGGGAGATCCATACGCAGTCGAGCTTGCTGGTCGTCTGGGCGCCTACGTTGTCGGAAATGATTCCGATTTTGTGATCCTTAACTCTGGCCGGTATGCAGGCTACATTCCGCTTGAAGACATGCGATGGACGGTCCCATTGTCTGTCAGCGAGTCACCAAGCACGTATGAAGATCAAGAGGACGGTTTTCAAACCGTGGTGAGCAAGGCCAAAAAGCGATCCAATGCTGCGCCACAGCAACAATTCCTTGGCTTGATTCCACCCGAGGAAATGCCATTGTCAGACCTCGTCCTCTCCGTAATCGTCTACACGCCATCGGTACTTGCGTCTTATCTAAAGTTGCCAACAACCCTCCTCCCATTGCTGGCCTCCCTGGTCGGGAACGATTTCACCAATAACTCGACGACCCAACGCAACATTCAATCCCTGTTTTTCGAGAGGAGCTTGACCTCTTCTCAGCGTATTACGCACACCGCCAACACATTGTCTTCGATTCTCAATGCAGCTGCGCAAAGGCATAAAGCCAAAGACCGGGTAGGGTCCGTAATGGACCTAATTGATCGCACGGTGGATGCGCTACTCGTCCGCTCGCCAACTAGCTTGGCTCCCGGTGAGATCGATAGTACTGTGGACAG
>JBBPKD010000681.1:0-15877 GCA_038089075.1 Singerocomus inundabilis
AATTCCATCAATAACAGTTTTATAGTTGTAAGTAAATTAATATGCTCCAGTACTACATGAAGTGAGACATGGACATTCTATAGGCATCACCCTGTCTTTGATATCTAACTGGATACATGAAGTACTTTATAATGCTGCTGATTGTGAGTACAGTAACTGTTTATTCTGGTTCATTCCTTTGGACATGATTTTAATTACAGTCATGATGGTTCTGCGAGTGTATGCAATATGGAATCAATCCAAATCCATACTTTCCACCCTCCTCTTTATCTTTATCCCTCAGGTTATTCTTGGCCTTGTAGGTGCAGGCATTACAAATGATCCCAAAATAACCATTTCGGGTGAACATTAAACTGAATTGGATTCATCACTACAATCTCATTACAGATCTCTTTGCCAGTGCATGTAGTCCAATTGCCCAATCCCTCATTTTGCAATGCATCATGGATCAGCAACACCACACCAAAACTTGTCATATCCATTATATCCGTACGAATTTTTCTTGGAGCTCTACTTCTGGTTCTTGTTATTGTCCAAACTGTGAAGGAGTCAATCGACATGTACAAGGCAACCAAATTGTGGCAGCCAAATCGCTATATGCAGCAATTTGTGAAGGATGGAGTTCTCTATTTCCTTGTGTATGTCTCAATTTCCTCGTCTCTACTGCTTGCAATTGTCACCATGACATACTCTGTACCGTCATATCTGTAAGCAAACTAACTGATCAGATGACTTCCTCCGAATTTCCAGGATCCTGTTCTTCAACATTGTTACTTTGTTCGAGATCGATCCTGGATTAGACGGTAATTAGGTGCCCTTGACGAGCTCATTTACCTATCTAGGGGTATGCCCTATTATGACTCGGTTCATCATCAGTGTGCGAGAGCTATATGTTCGTGATGTCCAACATGGTAGTTGGCATGGTATCGACACTGGATTCGGTGTGGCATCGCAATACACTACCAGTCAAAGTACGGCCATGTCCACGATCGTATTCGCAGACATCACCCTGGACCAGGACGAATCGAAGACAATCCAACTCGAAATGATGGGAGAAAATAGTATGCGCGAGGTATAAGCGGACTTTTGGGGGGAAACTTGTGGATGAACGTTGGCACTGGTGTATCAAAAGGACGGCAACGGTGATCCAGGTAGTTATTCTTATCGGTGCATCTGACTCGTCTTCCTGCGATGTGTTATGTATCTCGATACAGTTTCTCCTTTGCATGTGCGATTTGTTTCCAGGCTGTAAAGGACCCATGCATGCACTCTGCGGACACCACCACACTGTTCACCTTCGTCTGAGGACAAGTCGGTGTAGCCCCCAAGGGGGCGATGGGACTCATTGACCAACACACCTCACAAGTCTGCATTCCCCACTCAAGAGATACTCAGGACAGGGCCATTCCGATACCAGCTCCAGTAATACGACATCTGTCAGGCCATGTTCCACCTGAGGTTGAGGTCTGTTAGCAGAGGTCTCCGATTGTGATGCTAGGCTGCATGTTCATCAGAGGACTGCGTGAGCAGATCTGAGCTGGGGGCATCGGCCGAGCAACAATACAATACCAGATCAGTATCAATCTCGTGATGGAGGAACAAATGTTTGTTAATAAGTAGTTGAATACGAAGAGATCATTTGGGGTCGGAGTGAAACACTCAGCCCTTGCACTCAGAGGAGAAAATGGTTGTATTGCAAGGACTGGTCTTATCTGATGATGACTAGCACTTAGTGCGAACGGGACATGAGTTAAGTCTGGGATACCAGATGAATACATGAGAACGTCCACACCCAAGATGACGTTCCAAGAATAATGCACTGCCAAAGAGCTTGATCAGCAGCAAGTGTAGTCGGAAGTGAGCCTTGCCAATGTGGCTTTCATTGCTGTTGTAGCTCTACAGTCTGATCGGAATGAATTAGCGATGATGGGAGTTTACCTGCGTATATACCCACATGTCGAGGTAGAAGAGGGCGGGCGGATTGTGGGGCGCTCGCGTGCAAATGTGAATGTGAGCGCGTTATCATGTCCACATTTGCGTCGGCACGCGAACAGAGATGAGGTGAGGGCTTCGCCAGTGCGCCTTCTAGTTGATGGGTGGTACTGGGTACCACAGGCATTAGTCATACATTTGTTGTTAGCGCTCGAGTGGACGCTCATGTGCGCTGAATATTGACCTTTGGGAGCGTCATTTGCATACGGTTCTCTTGGAACACTCTTAGATAGGTGTTTTTATTTACCTTTTGTTTTTCGCTCTTTCATTGCTGTATTCAGAATGACTATGTAGCATCAATATTACACAGGCACCATCTGATTTCACCGCTCATCCTTGGTAGGGTTAGTAGCTTTACTCAACCAGTATCACCACAGCTATCTAAGCTGGATATTTAACCATTAGTGAAACCCCAGTGAAGCCCAATTCGATCGAATCACGAGCAGCCTCCTCGTCTCCCGGGCCGACTCTCATTCCTTCTTGTCAAATCATCCAACTTGGACTCATTTGCTCTCTTGAATGCTGACCATGTTCACCGACTCACAGTCTTCTGAGTATCTGCAAATACACGAAACCATCAACTACATGATCAGTACGTTTACTCACACCGCTCTCCGTCAATGATCAATTTTATATATAATTACTGGTAGTTGCTCTTGCCACTGCTGTCTTGTATGATTATCGTGAGTGATGCTTGCGTGCACCATGCGCTATTCGCTCTAAGATAATGATTGTAATTCTATCACTTCAGTCCTCACCCTTTCGAGAGAGGTATGTTATCTCATCCTCTGCACCATATTTCTTGCCAACAATATTTCAAGATAGACTATATTTGGGTAAAATATCTATTCAGAAAGTATTTGGCCCTCTGACCGTCCTATAGTGCAGATCCTGGACATCTGTATCTACAATATTCATATTGGTACGTGAATAGTCACAGAAATACCCTGCCACACGTGTTGACTATCACATATGTAGATCCGTTATCTTGGTATTTCAACTGCTATGTAGGTGTATTTTTACTATGAACCACTGAGATATATGTATCTAATGGCAATTACATACTCAAGCCTTGCTGTGACAGGTACAGTAATTTTTGTTGTTTTATATGAAATGTTAATTGATTTGACATGGAATACATTCACAGCTGATACCATTTCTGCCTCTGGCCCCATCAAAGTCAGTTTTTTTTCTTTGTGTCTTGTCTGCTGGTTACAATTTCCTTCTGATAGATGTATGCAGTTCAATTTTCAAGTGAAAATTCCTTGAATAACAGTTTTATAGTTGTAAGTAAATTAACATGCTCCACTACTACATGAAGTGAGATATGGTCATTCTATAGGTATCACTCTATATTCAATCTTTGACTGGATACTTGAAGTACTTTATAATGCTGCTGATTGTGAGTATAGTAACTGTTTGTCTTAATTCATTCCTTTGGACATGACTTTGATTACAGTCATGATGGTTCTGCGAGTGTATGCAATGTGGAATCAATCCAAATCCATACTTTATATCCTCCTCTGTATTTTTATCCCTCAGGTTATTCTCGGCCTTGTAGGTGCAAGCATCACTAATGATCCAAAAATAGGCATCTCAGGTGAACCTTGAACTGAATTGGATTCATCACTACAATCTCATTACAGATCTCTTCTCCAGTGCATGTCATCCAGTTGCTCAATCTCTCATTTTGCAATGCATCATGGACCAACAAGATCGTACCAAAACTTGTCATATCTATCGTATCCGTGCGAATTCTTCTTGGAGCTCTACTTCTGGTTCTTGTTATTGTCCAAACTATGAAGCAGTCAATCGACATGTACAAGGCAACAAAATTGTGGCAGCCAAATCGCTATATGCAACAATTTGTAAAGGATGGAATTCTCTATTTTATTCTGTATGTCTCAATTTCCCCATCTCTACTGTTTGCAATTGTCACTATGACATCCTCTGTACTGTCATATCTGTAAGCAGACTAACTGATCAGATGGCTTCCTCTGAATTTCCAGGGTCTTGTTCTTCAATATTATCACTTTATTCGAGACCGATCCTGGATTATACGGTAATCAGGTGCCCTTGATGAGCTTATTTACCTATCTGGGGATGTGCCCTATTATGCCTCGGTTCATCATCAGTGTGCGAGAGCTATATGTCCAACGTGGTAGTGGGCATGGCATCGACACTGGATTCGGTGTGTTATCCCAACACACTGCCAGTCAAAGTGCGGCCACGTCCACAATCGTATTCGCAGATGTCACCTCGGGGCAGGACGAATTGGAGACAATCCAACTCGAAACGATGGGAGAGAATAGTATCCACGAAGTATGAGTGAACTTCGTGAGGGAAACTTGTGGATGAACATTAGCGCTGGTGTATCAAAAAGAGGGTAACGGTGATCTGGGTAGTTATTCTTATTTATCAATCTGACTCGTCTCCCTGCGATGTGTTATGTATCTCGATAGAGCTTCTCCTTTGCATGTGCAATTTGTTTCCATGCTGCAAAGGACCCATGCATGCACTCTGCGGACATCACCACACTGCTCACCTCCGTCTGCGGACAAGTCGGTGTAGCCCCCAAAGGGGCGACAGGACTCAATGACCGACATGTCTCACGAGTCTGCCATCCCCCACTCAATGAGATGCTCAGGACAGGGCCATTCCGATACCGGCTCCAGCAATACGAGATCGGTCGGGTCATGTTCCACCTGATGTTGGGGTCTGTTAGCAGGGTCTCTGATTGTGATGCTAGGCTGCATGTCATCGGAGGGATGCATGAGCGGATCTGAGCTGGGGACATGAGCATTGGGTGAGCGACAATATAATACTGAGTCAGTCCTGTGTTGGATTAGCAAGCGCGCGCGCAGCCACAGCCACAACCGGCCTGATTGATCACCGGTGCGCATATGGTCGACGCGCCACCATCGCTCGTACGTACACCAGCCATTTGGACGTTTCATAGCAATTACATAGTGTTTTATTCAGTTCTTATCTTTCCTGTGCTCACTAACCATGTGGACCAATGGATATGATCCATTATCCCCTTTGGAGAACACAATAGTGCGGTACAGTATATTTCGCACTCGAGCACCTCAGTCCGTTGCTTTGTACGCGACTGACGTGAGCTTGTTTTCCACTTGATTAGTTACTTGTACCTAGTTATCCTTACTAGGTGAATATACATAGTCCGTTGCTTTGTACGCGACTGAGTTGTCCTTACTAGTCGTGCACTCGCTTCCCGATCAAGTGCTATTTCTATCATCCTGTTGAAGATCAGCCCGTTGATTAGGACTTTCACTAGTTCCGCTATTGGACATTACCTAGGTTTCCATATTCGGACGAGTGTTGACCACTCGTCGCGTCACCGCACGCTCTTTCCCTCCAGTCTCGTACTCTCGACTGGCGGCAAGCTACACTTTACATTGTCTACACATTCATTACTTACTCTACCTAGCATTCATTCATTACCTCTAGGTAGTTATACTGTCGAGTCTCGTACTCTCGACTGGAGTATTCATTCCTTACCTCTAGTGTCGTTGGCACACCTATCTCCAACAAATCCCAATCTCATGATGGAGGAGCTAATACTGATTAATAAGTAGTTGAATACAAAGAGATTGCTTAGGGTCAGAGTCGAGGATTCAGCTCTTGTGACTTGCGGAAGAAAACAGGTGTATCACAAGAACTGATCTTATCTGATGATGACTAGCATTTAGTGCGAACGGGACATGAGTTAAGCCTAGCATACGAGATGAATACACGAGAACGTCCACACTCATGTGGCTTACATTGCTGCCGTGGCTCCACAGTCTAATCGGATGAGCGCGACGAGGTCACGAGGGATGACTTAGCGGTGATAAGAGTTTACCTGCGGGTATACCCACATGTCGAGGTTGAAGAGGGCGGGCGGATTGTAAGGCGCTCGCGTCATCATGTCCACATTCGCGTTGGCATGCGCACAGATTTGATGTGAAGGCCATGCCAGTGCGCCTTCGTTGTCAATGGGTGGTACTGGATGGGGTGAGGTGAGTGATGACCTGGTTGAGCAGTGGTGTGGTAATCACAATGATGGAGAGGCGGTGAGGCAACAAAGGGGAAACAAGGCGACCAAGAGCACGGATGCTCAGGGGGAGGGAACAAAGAAGGGAGGCAGCCCGAAAACTGAGCGCTGAGTTTCCCGCTGTGCTCGCAATATGAATTGAGGAAGCTGGGGGGACAGCGTCAAAACAGAACGGCAAGGGGAGACTGCGGGGAACTTAAGCCGCTCAGGGGGACAGACGCTCAAAATAGCCGGCAAATCCCGACAGCGCGCGCGAAGGATACCCCTTTAGGACTCTATTCAAACAAGTCATAATTAAGGCAACAATACATCAAGCCGGATATTTAACCATCAGTGAAACCCCAGTGAAGCCCGACTCGATCGAACCACGAGCAGCCTCCTCGTCTCCCGGGCCGACTCTCATTCCTTCTTGTCGAATCATCCCACTTGGACCCATTTGCTTTCTTGAATGCTTACCATGTCCACCGATTCACAGTTTTCAGAGTCTCTGCAAAGTCACGAAACCATCGACTATGCAATCAGTACATTTACTCACACTGCTCTCTGTCAATGACTTATCTTACACATAATTACTGGTAGTTGCTCTTGTCATTGTTGTCCTGTATGATTATTGTGAGTGATCTTGTGTGCACCATGCCCTATTTGCTCTAAGACGATTGCTGTAACTCTACCACTGTAGTCCTCACCCTTTCAAGAGAGGTGTGTAATCTCATCCTCTACATCATATTTCTTGCCAACAATATTTCAAGATAGACTATATTTGGGTAAAACAACTATTCAGGAAAGTATTTGGCCTTCTGACTGTCCTATAGTGCAGACCCTGGACATCAGTATCTACAATATTCATATTGGTATATGTGAAGTCACAGAAATACCCTGCTGCATGTGCTGACTATCACATATGTAGATCCGTTATCTTGGTATTTTAACTGCTATGTAGGTGTATTTTTATTGTGAACCACTGAGATGTATATATCTAATGGCAATTACATACTCAAGCCTTGCTATGACAGGTACAGTAATTTTTGGTTTGTATGAAATGTTAATTGATCTGACATGGGATGCATTCATAGCTGATACCATTTCTGTCCCTGGCCCTATTAGAGTCAGTTTTTTATTCTTTGTATCTCGTCTTCTGGTCATGATTCTTTTCTGATAGATGTATGCACTCAATTTTCAAGTGAAAATTCTGTCAATATAGACTCTATAGGTGTAAGTAAATTAATGTGCTCTGCTACATGAGGTGAGATATGGACATTCCATAGGTAATACTCTGGATTCAATATCTGGCTGGATACTTGAAGTACTTTATAATGCTGCTGATTGTGAGTACAGTAATTGTTTACCCTGATTCATTCCTTTGGACATGATTTTGATTACAGACATAATGGTTCTGCGAGTGTATGCAATATGGAATCAATCCAAATCCATACTTTCCATCCTTCTTTGTATCTTTATCCCTCAGGTTATTCTTGGCCTTGTAGGTGCAGCCATTACTAGTGATTCCAAATTAAACACCTCAGGTGAGCCTTGAACTGAATTGGATTCATCACTACAATCTCATTACAGATATATTCTCCAGTGCATGTCATCCAGTTGCTCAATCTCTCATTTTGCAATGCATCATGGACCAACAAGATCGTACCAAAGCTTGTCATATCTATCGTATCCGTGCGAATTTTTCTTGGAGCTCTACTTCTGGTTCTTGTTATTGTCCAAATTATGAAGCAGTCAATCGACATGTACAAGGCAACAAGATTGTGGCAGCCAAATCACTATATGCAACAATTTGTGAAGGATGGAGTTCTTTATTTCCTTGTGTATGTCTCAATTTCCTCATCTCTACTGTTTGCAATTGTCACCATGATGTGCTCTGTACAAGCAAACTAACTGATCAGATGACTTCCCCTGAATTTCCAGGATCTTGTTCTTAAACATTGTTACTTTATTCGAGGCCGTTCCTGGATTAGACAGTAATCAGGTGCCCTTGATGAGTTTATTTACCTATCTAGGAGTATGCCCTATTATGCCTCGGTTCATCATCAGTGTGCGAGAGCTATATGTCCAACGTGGTAGTTGGCATGGCATCGACACTGGATTCGGTGTATTATCCCAACACACTACCGGTCAAAGTGCGGCCACATCCACAATCGTATTCGCAGACGTCGCCCTGGAGCAGGATGAATTGGAGACAATCGAACTCGAAACGATGGGAGAGAATAGTACGCACGAAGTATGAGCGAACTTCGTGAGGGAAACTTGTGGATGAACATTAGCGCTGGTGTACCAATAGGAGGCAAACGGTGATCTGGGTAGTTATTCTTATTTATGAATCTGGCTCGTCTCCCTGCGATGTGTTATGTATCTCGATAGATCCTCTCCTTTGCGCGTGTAATTTGTTTCTATGCTGCAAAGGATATATGCATGCATTCTGCGAGTACCAGCGCACTGTTCACTTCCGTCTGGGGACAAGTCGGTGTAGCCCCCAAGGGGGCGATGGGACTCAATGACCGACACGTCTCACGAGTCCATCGTGTGTGATCCCACCCACGGTCTTCCATCCCCCACTCGATGATATGCTCAGGACGGGGCCATTCCGATGCTGGCTCCAGCAATACGAGATCTGTCAGGTCATGTTCCACCTGAGATTGAGGTCTGTTAGCAGAGATCTCCGATTGTGATGCTAGACTGCACGTCATCGGAGGAATGCACGAGCAGATCTGAGCTGGGGGCATGGGCATCGGGTGAGTGACAATATAATACTGAGTTAATTCCGATCTCAGGATGGAGGAGCCAATACCAGTTAATAAGTAGTCGAATATGAAGAGATTTATTGGGGTCGGAGTCGAGAACACAGCTCTTGTGACTTGGAGAAGAAAAGGGGTATATCACAAGGACTGATCTTATCTGGTGACGACTAGCACCTAGTGTGAACAGGACATGAGTCAAGCACTAGCATACGCGATAAATACATGAGAACGTCCACGCCAAAGGTGTGGTGTTCCAAGGATGATGCGCTGTCAGAGGGCCTGGTCAGCAGCAAGTGTAGTCGGAGATGAGTTTTATCGAAGATGGCTTAGACCAACGAATGGAACGTTTCTACGTGTTGGCAGAAGACTTTGAAATGACGAGACTCTTAAAAAATAAATAGCGAAGGGAAAGGCTGATGTAACGAGAATATAGTTTCGAAGCAAGTAGCGGAGGGTTGGCAATAGTGATTCAAGAGTAGGACTTGAGAACGTTCGGACGCAGTCAACATGGGACGCCCTTTCAAAGTCCAGTATGGATCGCATGCAATGCATGGGGCTCTGGGTATTCCATCTCAGCTTATGCTAGTGACCTGCTAAATGAATACCACTTCGTAGTAAGACAAGATGTTCACAACGAATGAAACACGATGAAAACCAGAGGCTCCTTACAATAAAGCCCGGATTAAGTGCGCTACGCCGCTCCAGGTCCGAGCGGCGGGAGAAAAGGTGAGCGAGAAAGGTACGACGTCGTACCTGATGTGATCTACATAGCCTCCCCCTCCCTGTCTCTCCAACCAACGCGGAGCCGAGGCGGATCAAAGGGGAAAAAGGTAGGTGCGTCCAAAATATATCATACTCTGGGCGCGTTATGTCTTTATTTTTATCTTTTTTTCTGCCTCCGAGAGTCTGACGGGTCCCGTTCCGCCCACGTGTGCACCTTTCCTTTAGGTGCATTTATAAAGCGCAGCGTTGCGGACCAGCTTCAAGCTTTCAAGACTGAACAATGCGCAATGAAAGCGAATTGCCAGCAAATTCGAATCGTGGCAGGTGCGGAAAAGGGGAGACTTTGTGTATGCGTGCGTCGCCTCGTTATATGAACTGTCTTAACCACTCTGTCTGCAGTAAGCCAAAAGGCAGTTCCTAATCAGGGGACCTACCTTAATGCCACCGTGACAGGAAGGGGCACGAGGAACAGCTTGTCCTTGTTCACGTGACCACGTCAAAAATTAAGCAAATCAAATATGCACTCGTATATCACAAAACCCAAAGTCATCGAACGTGTAGGTCCCTCTACGCCCTGACCATCTTGTGTGCGTACGCAGCATAAAAAGTCTTTTGGATGGACGGATATGGATATGGATGTCTGGCCATGGCTCCGGTCCAGGGTGGACGCATCAGCCAGGTGGGAGCATGCTAGCGTCCACGGCACTTCCTTCCTCCGAGACGTCGTCCATATCATCCTTCGACCTCGCAATCGGCGTACGCGGCATCGCCATCAGACCTACACAAACCACACACCATCAGCTCATCATGCCACCACCAACAACGCAAGCACAAACACGCACCCGTTCTCGCGCTCTCCAATATCCCAAATGGCTTGACCAGGTTTAAAAACGCAATCACGCGATTCGTCTTGGCCGTCAACTCCACAATGACGCTGTTGTCGCTCACGTCTACGATCTTGGCACCAAATTGGCTTGCGAGGAGCGAGATGGACTGCAGGTGCTGGTGTTTGAGCCGAAGTGCTTCTGAGGCTGTCAGCGGTGGAAGCGACGTGTGCGCGTCTGTAGTGGTGGCTGACTCAGGGTGTCCGCTTCGCTCAAACTTTTGTGCCAGGAGCGCCTCACGCTCGGCTTTGGAAGCACTTGAAGAATCAGATGGAGGAACGTGCTCGTCTTGCGAGGCGCTCTGACGAGGGTCGTGCGAGGGACCACCGACAAACTGGTCCTCGAGATACTCGGGCCCAAGAATAGAGACTTTGACGAGCAGCAGTTCGCGCGAGATCACGCGGGTATCGGTATAGTCGAGGACAGCCCATACGGGGACCTACCAAAAATAACGCGTGAATGGCGCGTGTCTATTTGTGGAGACAGACGGGGGAAAGGAGAGCTACGCACGAGATCTTCGAGTTGTCGGCGTGCTTGTTCGACGACGCTGTCTTGGCCGCTGATGACGATCGACATGCGACTCAAGTCACGAATCTCTGTGCGACAGACGACCAGGGAGTCGATGTTGAACCCGCGTCCAGCCAAGATGCTGGATACGCGTGACAAAACTCCAGGTTCATTTTGGACGAGACAGTTGAGGATATGTCTGGAACAAAAGAAAAAAAGTCGTCGGTCGAGGGAGGAGACACCACAGGCATGAAGGGACACACTTTTTATATGGCTGTAAGTTTGGCGGTGGCGTGTTGTATAGGATATTGGTCACGGCCTCTTCGGCGCTCCGCGAACGTGGAATGTCTGACACTGGGAGCGGTGGTGGACGTATGCGCTGGGTGATTTTGTAGTCGAGGGCAGAAGTGGAGTCATCTATGGGCCGGGGCGGTTTCGGAGGTTCGCTGGGGGCTCTGAGGATCGGCGCCGTGGCGAACGAGCGCGTCCTAGGGATCCTGGATAGCCAACGCGATGTGGAGCCAAGCATCGCTATATTGCTGAGACCGTCGAGTCCAGAGGGGAGATTCGGACAGTGACTTTCAGTGACTCACTACACTAGAGCGTTCGATTACATAAGCTTAGCAGTATGTACAGCTAGTATCTACTATCGAGCACAAGTAGATCCCAAGTTCCATCACGTCGTCTTTTGGAGGCTGTCTATACACTCCTTGATTAGTCGCATCGATTCCACCTTGTCATATTGTACAATTGCGCAGTCCGTGTGTGGGCACTTGGCCTCCCAGCACGTCCTGGCCTCTGACCACTCCGTCAGTCCCACGTCCAGCACGGTGTCCCCCAACGGTCTCACGTCCATCTCCGCGATGATCCTGTGCTTGAGCTCTCGCCAGGCATGGTGGTCCGTCTGTCGTCTACACCTGGAGCAATAAGTCAGCGGACTCGCATTGACGAATGGGTGTTCGTCCAGCCGCTTGCGCAGGTCCTCCCTCCGAGACCGGTGCAGCTTCAACAGCGCGAGCGCAGAGCGCACATCGATTTTGGCGAGCATCTCCCAGTTGTCGTCCTGCCACAGGTTCATCGTGAGCGTTCGCTGCGAGGCGACTCTCGCCTCCTCCGTCCACCCGCATCGCGACGCCGCAGCGTACAGCCGCAAAGGCTGGTCCGCGAGTGGCGGCGTGAGCACCGCGATGCGCACGAGCGACGTGGGGCCCGGCATATCGTATTTTTCAGAGGCGAACAGGAGGGCGTCGACGGTGTCGAACGACGTGAGCGGTTGAATGGGGAGACCGCTGATCATGCGGAACAGCAGCTCGAGCGTGGACGAGTCCTCGTCGAGATGGATCGTCTCGGGATCTGCGACCGACGGGACAAGTGCAGGAGGCCGCCCGCGGGGTTCGCTGTTCCCCGTTACTGTTGCCTCTGCGGTATCCGACGACGGCAGCGGCGGGGGAGGTCGGGGGAGTGTGAATAAAGAGCGGAACCAGCCCGAGGTCGTTTTCAGTGTGAAAGAGTGCATCTGGAAGCGGACGAGGTCGCGCGAGACGAGGACGACGTCTGCGTCTGGTGAGTCGAACGCCGGGTGCGTCGTAGGCTCAATTCGGGGAGGTGGTACAGAGACGATGTTCTCATCTGCAACTGGGCGGTCTTCAGACGCAGACGCCATGATGGGCGTGTAGTATATCCAAGAATCGTAGACAGTAAATGGGGATGGGAAATCTTGAGGGGCTCACGAGTGACGGTTAATGGTACAGTCTTTGAAGGAGTAGGGTTGCCAGCTGTGCTGCGTAAACGACGGTTGTAAACGAGGCTCGGGACGAAGTGGAGTCGCGTTTTCTTTCTTTTCACCATGTCATCCTCGTCCTCCAAGTCCAAGTCCAAACCCCTCCCACTCAGCGACACGCTTCGCGACCTTGCGCTCTTGCGTGCTTCTGGCGTTGATCTTTCGAGCCTACTCTCCCAAGAGCCATTGTCTACAACCACCACCACCACCGAGTCTCCCGAACTGTCGAGATCGACGGAGAGGTCATATGAATTCGTCAACGAGACACGGGGAGCGCTGAGGGTGTACAACAGTGGAGAGTTGCAGAGGAAGCGGACGGAAATACAGAACGTTCAGGGAGAACTCGAAGACGTGCTGAAAGGTCTATCGTAAAGTGAGCGTTCAAGTATTCCAACTCATTGTGGGTGTCACTAAAGACGATAGGTTGTGAATACATATTGACACTCCATCAACCGTTGGGCGTCTTAGCTAGTTTGGACTGGCGTATACTATGCGTGCCCTGCTTAGGCTACATTGTCCCCGGACTTTGTATGCATATCTGCTTTGCGGGTCCCGATTCTGGGGGAACGACCACGAATAGTAACAGTCTCGACTCCTTGCTAAAAAAAAAAGAGTGGGCGACAGTGAAGCGCACACCCACGGAGACCCGGCAATGATTGATCATATCGATCTACCACTACGAGGGACAGATTCATATCGCAGAGCCTTACTAATTAAAGAAGCCTCGAGTTCGCGCAAGCAACGAGGTCTGCACGTTATGGTTTCGGCAGTCCTGCGTTGATGCCCTCCCGCTTCTTTGTGCGGTAGTACGAAGTGAGTGCTCCCCTTGTCTTCTGCTGTCCCAGATGCTAACAACGATAACATCTTTTGTAGATCTCCCTACCAAGTTGGGCGATCATCGGTCCATCTGCAAAGTGGGTGTTCGAAACCCACATCAGTCACGGGCTGACGACGTTCTCCAAGTATGAAACTCGAGTCCGTTCGTAACATCGTCATCGCAGGAGAAACTGGCGTCGGGAAAAGTTCCCTGATCAACCTCGTAACCGGTCTGGACAGCGCCCGAGCAGCAAACGACGTTTGTGGCGTGACCAGCGGCACCGAATGTCATGACTGGGTCACCAACACCCAGAGACTCCGTCTTTGGGACACCCCCGGTCTCAGTGAGGGCTCGTTCGGAACCGTGCCTCCAAAGCAAGCGGTCGATGCGCTCCGTTCGCTTCTGACAGAGCTGAACAAGGGAGGCGGTGTCCATCTTCTAGTCCTCTGCATGCGCGGGAACCCCAGGGTCACCAGAGGCATGAAATACACATATGACACCATCGTGCGGATTCGCGACAGGGTCGTCCCGGATTTGCCACTCGTCGCTGTTGTTACCGAGCTGGAGAAAAGATCGGCCTTGCCAGATATCATTCGTTCTATGGAAGAGTGGTGGACAGCCAGCGCCACAATGCTTTCCGAGTTTAACATGACGTTTTCCGGCCACGCTTGTATCACGACCTTGGATGATGACTGCCATCCCAAGTTACCCGGCCGCCTCGAGTTGTGTCGGAAACACGTTCGTCGCCTTATTATCGACGGAGTTTCGCCGAAACTGGCGAGCAACATCGTCATCGTTGGCGAAATCGGTGTCGGGAAAAGTTCACTTGTAAACCTCGTTCTTGGTTCGCAGCAGGCCTTCGTAGGGAACGACGTTAGCCCCGTCACCACTATAACAAGCCATTATGATTGGGAGAACAATGACCAAACGTTTCGTCTTTGGGATACCCCTGGGCTAGGGGAGGGATTACATGGAAGTGGACTGCAGAAGCGCGCACAGGAGGCACTGCGATTGCTGTTCATGGACCTCAACGAGAGAAGTAGTGTTCATCTCATGATCATCTGCATTCGTGGCGTCTCCAAGATTACGATGGCAACAAAGAGGACGTAT
This sequence comes from Singerocomus inundabilis, assembly GCA_038089075.1. Classification (NCBI taxonomy): domain Eukaryota; kingdom Fungi; phylum Basidiomycota; class Agaricomycetes; order Boletales; family Boletaceae; genus Singerocomus; species Singerocomus inundabilis. Next base: position 14,621 of record JBBPKD010000681.1, read on the forward strand.
GATCTCGTCATGAAAATGCGCGAGAAGTACTCTTCTGCGACTCCCGTGGTTGCAGTCATCACCGAACTCGAGAACCGGTTGACCCCACATTCGATGGAGGAATGGTGGGCTGCCAATTCTGGGACGTTGTCAGTTTACGACATGTCCTTTGCCGGCCATGCCTGTATCACCACCTTGCCCGACGACAGTCATCCCCAGGTGCCCGGGCGTTGCGGGTCATGTCAAGATCTCGTGCGTAGCCTCATTATGAAGGAAAGTCTCCGTCCGCGCACCATACCCCTCAATGACCTCCATGTCTTGCTGTTTGGAGAGACGGGCGTCGGGAAGAGCTCCCTCATTAACCTACTCGCGGGGTGGCAAATGGCATCGGTCTCGCCAGACAGTACGCCTTGTACGCTGGACGCTAAAGAGTACCAGTTCCAACTCGGTTCGGCCACCATTCGGTTATGGGACACTGTTGGCTTGGAAGAGCCTGAAAAGGGTTCAAACAGCTACGTCGGTGCCATCGAGAAGGCGGTCCGCCTCATTCGAAGATTGAATGCCAAGGGGGGTATCAGCCTGTTCTTGTTCTGCATACGCGGGAACAGGGTGACAACAACCACGCAGAGCAACTACAGACTGTTCTACGAGATCCTTGGGAAGAAAGAAGTGCCTGTTGCGCTTGCCGTGACGCATTTGGAGAGAGAGCAGCAGGAGATGGAGGGCTGGTGGCAGCGGAACTACAAGATGCTGGAGAGGATGGGCATTTGCTCGGCTGGCCACGCGTGCATCACGACACTGGAGGGCCATCCCAAGTACGCCGAGTCACGGGACATCCTCCATGGTCTTCTCGCGCGGTTCGACGAGCAGAGCAAATTCTCGATGCCAGCCGAGGCGTGGCTTGGTCGCATTCTGAAAGGTTTGGGGTCGTTGGTGGATAAGAACTTTCCAAGGGGAAAGGACCTGGTTCGTATCTTGACGAAACGGTGTGGGCTAGATGCTGAGGTGGCCCACCGGGTTGCTACGTGCATCGATGTGGATGGTTAGCGCTGGAGGCCGTTGTCATTTTCGTAGTTGGGATGGTCGTAATTACGAGAATGTTGACACGTTTTTCCTGGTCTGCTGGCGTTGGCAAGCGGTTTTTCGGCGCCGACCATCCGCCATGAGGCCAGCGTGGACCCAGTCTTGGGACGAATATGGGTTCATGGGTCCGACATGACGGTGATCCCCGTTTTCTCCGGACCGAGATCTTGCATGACTCGGAACCGGTAAATTCCG
>JBBPKD010000682.1:0-15877 GCA_038089075.1 Singerocomus inundabilis
TAATTACAAAGTCCCAGAAAAGACTGGACTTTTTTGATTTTCTTTGGTGTTGGCCATTCCAGAATGGCGTCTACCTTTCCTTTCTGCATTTCTATGCCTTCTTTAAATACCACCATTCCTAAAAAGTCTACCTTATCCTGGGAGAAGTGACACTTTGATGGCTTGGCATACAAGTCATTATCTCTGAGATGCTGTAGTACTTCTTGAATGATTTTTTCATGTTCTTCCTTTGTTTTTCCTTTGGTAAAGACATTGACATTATCTAGATAAATCAACACACAAACCCACATGTCTCCATAAATATTATTCATCATCTGCTGAAATGTAGCAGGTGAATTGGTCATGCCAAAATACATGACGAGGGGTTTGTAGGCTCCTTCAGGTGTAACAAAGGCTCCTTTCCATTCATCGCCTTCTTTGATGTGGACATTGTTGTATCCCTATCGTAAATCAAAAGTCATAAACATATCAGCTCCTTTTAAACGATCAATCAGAGTTGATATGAGGGGTAAGGGGTAAGTGTTTTTGATGGTTCCTTCATTTAGATACTGATAGTCCATCACCATTCACTTCTTTCCATCTTTCTTTGGTATAAAGAAGACAGGGGCAGTTTGAGGGGATTTTGAAGGTCGAATATATCCTTTTTTCAGTTCTTTGGCCAGAAAAGTGTGAATCTCTTCTTGTTCCACATCTGAAAGAGGGATAATCCTTCCTTTCTTTGGGATGAAGTCTTCTTTGAGTTCAATAGCGTGATCCCAGGGTTTATGTTCAGGCATCCTATTGGACTCTGATTCAGAGAATACATCTAAGAAATTGTGATAGATTTTTGGAATGGCTTCTTTTAATTCTTTTTCTTCATCTGCTGAGATTTTTCAAAGGGGAATTATAGACCCTTCATGGCAATGATCTGTACACCGTGGGAACGTCATAGTTCTGATAACCCAGTCAATATCTGGATTGTGTCTTTGCAACCAGTCATATCCCATGATAAGATTGTGTGTGCCTAGAATAGAGACAAACACATCTAGGGCTTCGACGTGATTGTTGAGAGAGATGTTAAGGGTTATGTAATGGGTCAAAGTTCCTTGGAGATTGGGTGACCCATCCGCATTAATGGCTTCGAGAGGTTTTGATAGAGGAATTTTCTATAAGTTATACTTATCAATGGTCTCATGATCGATGAAAGTATTAACAGCACCTGAGTCAAGAAGAGCTTTGAGAGATACCTCTACTTTCTGACCATTAACTGTTGCTTTGATGGTACACGGGATGTTAAACTCTTTGTGATGAGCAAGGGTTTTATTTCCTATAGAGGTTTTATAATTTAAGGAAGCATTTCGAACTGACCATGTAAAGGAATTAAGCACACTATATTTTTTATCTGGTGCCAAGCTCATAAAAGACTCCTTTACAGATATTCCAAAAGCGCATTTTATTGCGTCATCAAGACCGTCTAAAGTATTAGTACATGAGGATGACGGGGCTACCTAATTTATAGATACATTGTCTGTGATAAAAGTAGAAGTGTCAATTATTTTTCTTTTATGAGGAGGAATATACATAGAAAGAGAGTTTGTCCTTAGACCTCGATCACCCCTATTGATCTTGGTCTGCTTTAATTTAAAGATATCGATGCTTTGGCCTTCATTTCCGCACCAATCTTATCTTGCCAAAAAGCCTCAGCTTCTTCGGACATATATCTGACTTGTTGATTGGTGGCTTGAGCAGCCACTTGTACTGAATTGTGCATATCATATACATGGGTGGAATGCCAACCTTGTTCATTTGATTGTGTCGAGAATTCTGTTCCCATCATTTGATTGTTTATAGTAGGCATTGGGGCGGAATAGTCATAAACTGGGGGTATCCATTCTCCCCAAAAGTCTGTGTATTCTTGTTGATGTATTGTATGTCTTTGTGGTTCTTCGCAATTTCTTGCAATGTGTCCCATTTTCCCACAGTTATAGCATGTTAGTTTACTTTGATCTCATGGCTGGAAAGGGCGTTGTGATTTTGTAGGGTTAAAAGCATTATTTGGTCGATATTGATTTGATGGCCTTGCTTGTTGTGCACTAATGTCCATTGGTGCACCTTGCCCTGGTTGGGTTCCTACTGCTGTAAATTGTGGGGGTGGAGGACGAGAAGGTGGATTGTATCATGGCTGATATGGTGATTGTGGGGGAGAATGAAACATGCCACCATATTCTTCCCTTTCTTTCTCAAATGCTTTTCCTACTTGTTGTGCCAGTTCTTTGAATTCTTCGTATGTTGCATCTGTTTTGTGCATGTTGACTTCATGGTAAATGGGTCAATCCACCATTCTTTTCATAATGGATAGTGCGTAATCTTCTGATATTTCCACCTCTTTTACCATGAGATGGAAATGACTGACCCATTCAAATGTATTGCATCCTTGCTGTGAATATCTTTCCAATTTTCGCAATACTTCGTGTGATAACGAATCTATTTGGAAGTGTTTGAGGAAACGTTTCTTTAGACCTAGAAAAGTTGGCCATGCTAAGTCTCCTCGAACAGTTCCTAGTATGACATTCTAATCTTTGTCTTTTTGTGATTTAACCTCTTCTTCCATGAATTCTTCTAACTGGGTATGAGCGAAGACCTCAGCATACCCTTCTAGCCAGGATAGTATTGCAACAACTTGTAACTTGTCTGAACCCCATTGTTGCATGGATTCCCAAAGTTCTATTTTTGTCATCCATAGACGAAATGTCACTTTCTTACCATCCCAGTTCCCTGGGTCTGCAATCTTTTTTGAAATGTCTTTTTGCGTGTTGAAGGCATTCATATTAGCCATAATATGGGCCATCTGTTGGAGAATGTCAACAAGCTGTTGTTGTGTTGACATGTTGTTTCTAGGTGTTGGTGACAATGGTTCGGGGTTGGTGTCAAAATAAGAAGAAGTTTCTAGAGGAGGTGCATTAGGTAAGTCAAATCTTTCGAAATTGTAAAGTCCTGGATTTTGTTCCATAGAATCAGAATCTTCTGCATCGTAACCTTCCTCTGGTTCTCGGAAATTCCTATAATAAGACGTGATGAAAACAAGTAGAATTCAAAGTCTCCTAAGCATATCAATGCTTAATTGACTTGAGGTACAGTACAGTTTCATAAGGTAATCGATTTGAGCGAAGGGTACTTCTTCTTAGCTTTAAGAAGTTCTAGCTTATGACAGTGAATCTCCTTCTTCTCTTTAAGGGCTTTCATCTTCTTTTGCACTTTTTCTAACACAAGAGTTGTTTCTATGACCTTGGAGTGCTTACGTTTAGTAAAAAACATGTAAGTGTTTTGCTGGAATCGAGTTGTGATGCACCACCTATTTCAAAGACCGATGTCACTTGATTCTTATTCTAATTTGTGACATATATCAAGGTAGGTGTTTAATGGGATATTGTCAAGATGAGTGAGGTGGCATTCAATGAGGTCATTGGGATAAACTAGAGTCTCTTGAATTTCTCCAGATTCAAGGGATGGGGTTGTGGAGAGAGAATGAGCTGGAAAGAGATGTGCTAAGAGTGCTTTTACTTGCCACTCTCTTGGAGATTGCATGGGGTGGTCATTGGGGTCAACAGAAAATGCTCTGTCTTGAATAAAGAGGGCTGGAGCGACAGGCTCAACAGCAGGTTGGACAGTAATCTTGTCAGTGAGACTAGAGTAGCTGGAAAGGGTACTAGGTGGGCTAGACACTAATTGAAGCCAGGCAGCATAAGCAAGCCTAATCTAAGTGTTGCAGATGCAAAGAAGCAAATACTGAAAACACAACTGGAACAATATATAGCATACTGGTTTTAACTGGGTAGTTTGTGAGGGGATCTTGTATCACCGCTGCGGGGCTTAAGACTGGCTGGACTGGATGGATATAGAGAGGAGGGTAATCTTGAGCAGACTCACTCCTTTGCAGATGAATATCCAAGTAGATTAGGCTGAGGGATGACAGCCAAAACACAGTCCCTTATATACTACTGGTATATGCGCATGGACCAAGCAGTGTGTTGCGACTGCAAAGGAGCAGACACTGCCTAACCTAGAACTCTGTGGTCCTGTCAGGCAACTCAGGATCTCTATATGGGGTGGAACCTAGAATGTCGGGATGGAGAGTGCTGAACAGCAAGGAACAAGGGATTGCAGATAGAAGGAGGGGTGGACATTGGGGGGAACCCACTAAAATGAGATCTCCTAGCATACTCTTGCAATGCTATAGTAGCAACTGTACTCTTGCAACAGTGCTCTGTCACCATCCTAATATGTGCACCTATGTGCAAGCATAATCATGTACGAGCCGGTGGGGCTCTTGGGTAATCACATGATTGTCTGGAGGGTATCACCCTGTACGGCGCGGTGTAAAACAAAAGATCCCCTTGGTGTGTACAAGGAGAGTCAGTAGTAAAGGTGAAGGAACGATAGGCTCGTCCCAAAGGGATTCAAGAAGAGTAGAAAAAGAAAGGTAAAGCTCCAGACTTACTTTCCCCTTGAATGAGCAATACTGGACGTCTACTCCTAAGCTCTATAGGCAGTAGGTGCTAGTGCGAAGTGTCCAGATGAAAGAATGGTGCGAAAGGAGTGTCTGGACGTAGGTTTTAATGACTAGGACTTGAGAATGAGAGTGCTGGGCGCAGATCTGACGGATTCATAGTTTTTTTCATCCAAAAGGGAACTTTGTATTGAGTGTACATACACCCGTTTATAGTCCGGGCACACCCGGGACTTATGTAAGCAATGTAATGACCGATGCTTAAGTAATAAAAAGCATCCGGATGCAAATGCAGTGAAAATCGGTGAAAAGAATGTGTAAAAAGCATGTAAAATGACCGGTAAACAAAATGTAATAGGACCGGACGTACATACCGGCGGTCCGGACATGTCTAATGGTGGTCCGGACATATCTAGCATAGTGGAAAGTCAAGGGAAACAAAGGGGGTCACTCACCGAAAGATTTACTAGACAGGAGACTTCTTGGAGACATGGACTATGGATGTATGGTCAAGTTCTGTAGGTCCAGACATATTGCACCGGTCCGGACATGTTGGACTGGTCCGGACGTATGCTAGACACATGGCAGTGAAGGGGGATGATCTGGACTATGCACTCAGATGAAGAAATAGGCCTATACCACTATAAGGAACATCAGTCCCTTACACTGCGCTCTCCTCCACCATCTCCCTCCACTGATTCGTTTAACCCTCTGTCGATCCACCACTCCCCCATCCATCAAACAAGGGGCTCTAGAGGATGTAACCATTCCATTCCAGTACCACCACCGCGCATGCACCCTCGCAGACCCACTCCTCATCGCGTCTCTACTTCCCAAGTCATGGAGGACTATGGGGATGACATCTATGATGACACTGCATATGGTAACATGACGGGCTCCCCCGTCAATCAATCCCTTGAACTCTGACTCAGGGGCTATAGAATTGCAAAGTCGCTCATTCCTAGTAGGGGGGTAATGTTACACCTTTTTCCTTTGTTGCCCTCATTTCTAACCCTACAGACTCTACATGCTACTCCACTTGTCTACACTACTTGTATTGTAGTGCACTTCATGCCTTTCCTCATCCTCTCCCATGCTGACACTTCATTCCCATCCTTATGCCATCACCTGTACTTCTCCCTTCTGCTCTTCCTTTCCACATACAGCTTGGTGGAACCTCAGTCAGCATTATATTTACTATTGGCTGATATACTTAGTTCTTGTCATGACTCACCTTGATTCATTATGACTCGGTAGCATAGCATGGTCTGTGCACACTATCCATATGTATATAAGCCCATGTACAAGGTACTCATACCTTAGCTTTTGTCTTCCTTGCAAATACACATTGTACTTCTATGTCTTAGCAATCTAAGTTGCTATTCAACCTCTGTCACTCAAACTCCTTGAACCCGCCAACGTGTACAACATATTCTTAGGCAACCACTTGGGTTACACTACATGCTAGACCCCTATCTTCATATCATTCAACTCACTCGCTAGAGTCATCTAACCCCAAGGGTCTACACTTGTTCCCCCAAGTCCAAGCATAACAGTCTGAAAGTCCATTGTAGAAACTCTGACATAGAGCATCAGAGCCTTACTTATAAACTTGGGTCACAAGGCAGTTCCACTTGACAATATACCTGGAAATTCATTGTGAGTCATACATTTGCAGTTGCTCAAGTTGAGCTTCTGCATCTGCAACAGGGTCATAAGGATTAAAGTTAGACTGTAACTCAAAAAGGAAAGTTTTCCAGCTTGTTATTTATAGGGAATGAGACTGTGGAGATTTGTCTTCAAACAGGTCTGGCTCAAAGTATTCTAGAGCAACACTCTTAAGATATGACTGTGTGAAGATTACCTTAGACTGGTCCTTCTTAAAGAACTTTGGGTTTACTTGGAAGTTCAGTTCATACTAAACTACAAACAAATGAAGTTTCTTTGAAACAGTTCCATCGAATAGGTTAGATTTGTGGACTTTGGTCCTTAAAGGGTTGGAACTTTTGTGTCATAAGGCCTGTTTGGTCAGTTTACAAATAGAATCAGCAAGTTGTGAAAATGGCTCAAAAGCTAGCAAAACATCATTGGCTGGTTCTGTCATATACCACATTTCAAGTCAACTCTGGTACCTCTGTACCATCTCTGTTATACCTCTGGTCCAGTCTCTCCTGTACTTACTCCGCTTCGGACTTGTACTTACTCATTTTCTTTGACCCTGTTTCCCTTACGTTCTCATATGTTACTCCTACCTTACGTTCCATTCCTCACTTAGTTAGAACTCTGATACTGGTGCTCACTTAGAAGCACAGCTCTAAGGCTGCGCTCTGGCATAGTCTTACCTCCAACCCCTCTGGTACATACTGTAACCTGACTCTGGACTTAGTTATCTGAGTCTCTCCATATATAAACTCTGTAGTTACATCTTGTACACTTCAGTTTGAATATTGATCTAACCTGAGCTCTCCCCACTCGTTCTTTAAGTTGTTGACCAACTTCCCTAACTACCCCTCTGACCTCTGACCTCTGACCCTTTGTAAATTCGGGACAACCAGATTCTGTGCAAGGGCACACCACATAAGGTGAAGCCAAGTCCTGTCCAAACCCCTTAACTCTGGACCTTCAAAGTTCCCCTCGGAGCAGTGTCCAACTTGAGTTTAACAGTATATTCAAACTCCCTCTTGTACTGGATCATTACTCATGGCAACCAACGCTTCTCCCAAGCTGGATCTGTTGTCCAAGCTAGAGAAGGATGGTAAGCTCACAGTGGCCAAGCGCAAATGCCGCTTCAACAACAACCTCTGCATGTTCTGTGAACAAGCAGGATATCAGGCCAAGAAGTGTATGAAGTTAACCTTCTGTGCAGCCAAAGGCTGTGCAGTCAAGACTTCAGAAGCAAAACTGGAGGCCTCCTCTGAGGCAAAAAAATAGTCTGCAACCTCCATGACTCCACACAGACTGGAGGTTGCATTGAACCCACCTGTGCACCAAAGGAGATCCATCTCAACACGTCCACTCTCTTAGACCCCAGATCCCTCATGCCCTCAGTTTCTCTTGTAACATATGACATCCCATCTTTTCCAGTGTTGATAGACTCCAGTTCCTCTGATTGTTTTATAGATACAACATTTGTCAATAAACATGAAATTTCCACCTACTCTATACCTTCACTCTCTCTCCGTTTGTTCAACAGAACATCCAACTCCACCATCACTCAAGCTCTCGACCTCTCCATCTGCTTCCCCTCTGGTGATATCACTCCAACAACATTTTATGTCACTCCATTGGACAGCTCATGTTCCATTGTTCTAGAACACAACTGGCTGACCCACTTCAATCTGTTGATTGACTGGGTTTCAAACAGTATTTCATTCTGAGCATCAGAACCACTCATGCCAGTAACCCCAAGCTCAACTCCACAGCCTCTGAACATCACTCCTCCAGCTGACTCCATTTCCTCTGATACACCGAGTTTCTCCGAATGCAAGGCTCCACCTATTGTGCTTGTCAGCACACCTGCTTTTACACTTGCATGTCACCTTCAAGACTTAGTGCAGTTTGCAATGACACTCCACACATCTGAAAGCAACCTCCGCTCCACCTCTGTCAGCTCTGAACCAGTTGACCTCTCTAGGGTTCCCCCAGAGTACCATGATTTCGCAGATGTATTCAGTAAGAGCAAGGTATTCCAGCTTGCTCTGCATCGTGACTTCAACCTAAAGATTGACTTGGAAGAAGGAGCTTCCCCTCCTATAGATACCACCTACTCCCTCTCCACCTCTGAACTTGAGTTCCTTCAGACATTCCTTAACAAACACCTCACCAACAGCTTTATCCACCCATCTTCCTCCACTCATGCAGCCCCTGTTCTCTTTGTTTGCAAGAAGGATGGCTCCCTTCGCCTCTGTGTAGATTTCCACAAACTCAACAAGATTACGAAGAAGGACTGCTACCCACTCCCTCGCATCTCTGACCTCCTTGATGCCCCAAGCCGTGCCTGTATATATACAAAACTCGATCTTCGGCATGTGTATCACCTGGTCCACATCGCCAACAGAGACGAGTGGAAGACTTCCTTCCGCACATGCTATAGGTCATACAAATGGCTTGTCATACCATTTGGTCTCACCAATGCCCCTGCGGCATTCCAGCGGTTTGTAAACTCAATCTTCGCAGATCTTTTCGATGTCTTTGTTATCATGTACCTCAATGACATCCTTATCTTCTCAGAGGACCGTGCGAAACACAAAAAGCATGTCCGGGAAGTCCTCCGGTGCCTCTGAAAGCATGGACTCTATGCCAAGCCTGAGAAGTGCGAGTTCCACACAGACTTGACTGAGTACCTTGGGTACCAACTTTCTCCATCCAGACTGACCATGTCCCCTGACAAGATAAAGGCCATTGTTGATTGGCCTAAGCCTCACAAGGTCCAAGATGTTCAGTTCTTCCTTGGGTTCACTAATTTTTATCGGCAGTTCATCGCTGATTACTCTGGGCTTGTTGTTCTGCTCACTCGCCTCACCCACAAGAGTACCCCTTGGAATTTCGATGAAGCCTGCTGCTCCGCATTCTAGCATCTTAAGGATGCTTTCACCTCTGCTTCCATCCTCACCCACTGGGTTCCCAATGCCCCACTAATCATTGAGACAGATGCCTCTGATTATGCCATCACTGGCATTCTTTCCCTTCGCTGCCTGAATAATGAAGTCTACCCAGTAGCTTATTTCTCCTGCACCCTCTCCACTCCTGAGCTCAATTATGACACCCATGACAAGGAATTGCTCACCATCTTCGAGTCCTTCCGGACTTGGCGGCACTATCTTGAGGGCTCCGGAACTCCAGTTGATGTAGTGACTGACCACAAGAACTTGGAGTACTTTGTCACCTCCAAACTCCTTACTTGGCGCCAAGCCCGGTGGTCAGAGTTTCTCTCACAGTTCAATATGGTAGTTCATTTCCGTCCTGGAAAGTTAGGTGCCAAGCCCAACTCCCTCACTAGACACTGGGACGTCTATCCTAAAAAGGGGGATAGAGACTACGCTCTGGTCAACCCCCAGAATTTCCACCCTGTTTTCACCCAAGAGCAGCTTGTGTCATCCCTCAGAGCATCATGTCTAGCAGCTCCGGTCCTCTGGGCCAGTACGCTGTTTGACATCGAGTCCCTACACAACGACATCCTCTTCACTCTTCCCTTCGACCCCATCTTCTCCCTCCACATGTCCACCTCTGAACCCTCCAACTCTTGTTGGTCTATCAACTCTGAAGGCTTCCTATGCCTCAACAATCACATCTACATCCCCGATGCCAATGATCTCCGCCTCCATGTCCTCTGATACAAACATGACCATCCGCTTTCTGGTCATTTTGGACAAAACCGAACATTAGAGCTAATTCACTGAGAATACACCTGGCCGGGCATCCAGACCTTCATCAAAGAGTATGTCGCGTCCTGTACAACCTGCGCTCGAGCCAAGATACCAAGACACAAGCTCTATGGGCTACTCAAATAACTCCCAATCCCCAAGAAGCCATGGAATTCAATCTTCATGGATTTCATCAAACAACTCCCTCTGTCCTCTGGTCACACTGCTATCCTCGTTGTCGTGGATAGACTGTCCAAACAATGCATCTTCATCCCCACTGACGACAAGGTAACCTCTCCGGAGTTAGCAAAACTCTTTTTACTCCACATCTTCTTGAAGCACAGAGTCCCCTCACACATCACCTTCGATCAAGGCTTGGAGTTTGTCTCACACTTCTTCTGCTCATTGGGTAAAGCCCTTGATATCCACCTCCACTTTACCTCTGATTACCACCCAAAGGGCGATGGCCAAACAGAATGCATGAACCAGATGCTGGAGCAATACCTCCACATCTATTGTAACTATCAGCAAGACAACTGGTCCAAACTCCTGCCCCTTGCGAAGTTCACTTACAACAACGCTCCAAATGCCACCACCGATGTGTCTCTGTTCTTCGCTAACAAGGGTTATCATCCCAATATTGCCATACATCCTGAGCGAGACCTGACCTCCACCCAAGCCCGAGAATACTCCGTTGACCTCGACTCTCTTCACCAACTCCTCCATGAGGAGATAGCCCTAGCTTAGCAATGTTATCAAGGTCCTGCGGACGCTAAATGAACTCCAGCACCAGACTTCAAAGTTAGTGATCAGGTTTTCGTCAAGGCCAAGTACTTCAGTACCATGCATCCCTCTAAGAAACTCTCTGAAAAGAATCTAGGACCTTTTGATATCATCGCACAAGTAGGTGCACTCTCCTTCACCCTCTGTCTCCCGGAGAGCATGAAGTCCATACATCCGGTCTTCCATGTCTCCCAATTAGAACCCACTCATCCAAACATCATCCCAAACCGCACACAACCACCTCCACCCCCAGTTGAAGTAGATGGCGAACCAGAGTACGAAGTCTCTGAGATTCTAGATTCAAAAATAGACCACCAAAGGAAGAATTGCAAGCTCCTGTACCTGGTCCGCTGGTCTGGATATGAAGGGATCGACAAAGAAACATTATGGTTACTTGCAATGGAGTTAGACTATGCCTTGGAGCTTGTCTTGGACTTCCATCTCTGATATTCAGAGAAGTCTGGACCTCACCATTCATAACAAGAACAAGAGAGGTTAAAATTAAGGGTAGCTACTGAGGGATGGATACATCATGTACTCCCTTAGACAGGTCCTCCAACACATCCTCCACTTCTCTGTCCCTGCCCTTGCCCTTATTGCCCCCCACTTCTCCCTCCTCCTCCTTGTCACTCTCATTCTCGTCGTTCAGATAGACCTCCAAGATTTTGAGGTCCACCAAGGTTTTCACCGCACAGATCAAGCGGTCCAGCTTCCCTGTGACCACCTCTCGGTGGCTGTTGATTGCCCCAGCAATCAGCATCACACACTCTCTTATCTCCGCCCTACCAGTGGGCTCCTCCAACTGGACCTTCTTCTGGGGCACCTTCATCTCCTCCTCATCGACCACCTTGTGTTTTCTCTTCACCTCTGTCTTCTCCTCCCCTGGTCACTCACACTGTGCCTTGACTTGCCGGCACTCCATGCATGATGTCAACTTCTCTGGTTTCAGGGTGCACTCCAAACTGCGCTCCTTACACCTCTGGCACTCCAGAGCTATCTCCGCTCACACCTTCCTCTTTCCTTTGCTGAAGCCTTGCTTCACCACCACCTGCTCTGCCTACGCTCCATTAGCTCTGCCCATCCTGCAATATGGTGGACTCACTCATCTTTTGGCTACCACCTCAGCCTCTGCTCAACGCCTCGCGTCCTCCTCTGCCTGCTTCCTTGCAGCTTTCTTAGCCTTCCTCCATTCCTCCTCCTCCCTCTTTGCCTTTATACACCACCTCCGCTCCACTGCCTTTGCCTCCCACAACACGTCACCATCATCAGCGCACTCAACCAGCTGCTCATTGCCCCACATATTGATGTCTGCAAACTCGGACATGGTGGTTTGACTGTAAGGAATTGTTACTGAATCACCCAGACTTTATACTGTGCAGATGACATCCCACTCTGCCGCTCCACTTTTCAAACTCTGCAATCAATGGAGTCACGTGATCCTCAGTGGCCTTCAAGGGTTCAGGCCTAAGAGGGGGATACTATCATATACCGCATTTCAAGTCAACTCTGGTACCTCTGTATCATCTCCGTTATACCTCTAGTCCATTTTTCTCTGTCTCTCCTGTACTTACTCTGCTTCAGACTTGTACTTACTCATTTTCTTTGACCCTGTTTTCCTTACGTTCTCATATGTTACTCCTATCTTATGTTCTATTCCTCGCTTAGTTAGAACTTCGATACTGGTGCTCACTTAGAAGCACAGCTCCGAGGCTGCGCTCTGGCATAGTCTTACCTCTGACCCCTCCGGTATATACTGTAACCCGACTCTGGACTTAGTCATCTGAGTCCCTCCGTATATAAACTCTGTAGTTACATCTTGTACACTTCAGTTTAAATATTGATCTAACCTGACGCTCTTCCCACTCATTTTCTAAGTTGTTGACCAACTTCTCTAACTACCCCTCTGACCTCCAATCTCCAACCCTCTGTAAATTCAGGACAACCAGATCCTATGCAAGGGTGCACCACATAAGGTGAAGCCAAGTTCCATCCAAACCCCTCAACTCTGGACCTTCAAAGTTCCCCTCGGAGCAGTGTCTGACTCGAGTTTAACAGGTTCAAAGTTATCTTTCTGACATCAATCTCAAGAATCTTTATCATTTTCAGAGTCAGAGGAGGTTGAGGAAGGATCACCATCTCTGCCATCATCTCTTGGCCCAGAAGCCAGAGGTTATTACACCTGACCTGGAAAGGATTGGATGTAGACCTTTTAGGCTCTTAAAAGCAATAGAAAGGATGACAAGGGCTTTTACTAAGCCATTAGTGAGTAATCTAAGTGGCTCTACTTATCTAGAGCCTAAGAAAACTCCTAGATAACCCCTAAGTTGTTAGGAGTACTTGTTGTAACTTGCTGAGCAAGATTGGATGCTAGCAGACAAGGAGGGAAGCAAGCAAATACATTGCAAGCTAGAACACAAGATACAATGTGCATCAATGGTGCACAAGGGAGCCTGTCTAGGTGCTAGGCCTGGGTATCTGGATATAGAGTCTAGTATGAAAGTTCTATATGCAAGCACAAAGGTAAAACAAAGCTAAGGTACAAGTAGCTATGGGCTTAGATATAAGTATATGGGGGAATGGTGCACAGACCATAAACAGGGTGAAGGGGATGGGCATAGGGATTACTAAAGATACAATAAAGTGTACAGTGGGTTTAGGGGCCACTATCATAGACAGGGAACAAAGAAGATGGTGGAAGAGCCATTGACTGAGTAAAGCTAATATCAAATAAGTGGAACAGTGAAACAATAGGAACTTATCAGAGTATGAAGTGGAAGGTCCAAAGAGAAAGCTCTAATAGTATCAGTGGAATACACTGGATGAGTAACAAGGAATGACTCAAAGAATGCCTAGAAGCAAGACTAGGAAATGTAAGATGTGAGGCACATAATTGGCATATGATAAGAGGTTGAGCTGGTCTTGTGAGTGTCATTGAAGGGAGCATGTGATAAAGGTATGTGATGTTAAAGTCTGCAGATTACCTAGAGTGGAGTGCTAGGACATAGGCACAGATATAGCTTGAGAAAGGCTATAGATGAGCTATGCAGTGGAATGGGCATAGGAGGAGTCAATGGAAGGTCATGAGAAGTTTTGGGTGAGTGGACAAGTCCTATGGTTATTAGTAAAGGAGGTCATGTGATGGGTCATATGATCAAAAGTACTCAGAAGGTCACATGGACTTGTATATGATGAGAGATGTTGTAGCAAGGTACATGGGTCTAAGGAGATGAGTGTAGCAAGTGTAGCAAAGAAAAGAGTAGCCAGGGGACAAGTTGTAACAGAGGTTCACCAGGCCCACCAAGTTCTGAGTCATTATCATCATCTGGTAGTTTCCTAAAGCAGAGTTTCAGAGGAGACTCTGAATCTTCTAAAAGTGGTGTCAAAAGGAACAACAAGCTTTGATTGGTGAGGTAACCAGAGATGGAGTCACTAGGCCTGATAGACAGGCTAGTGAACTTGCCAGGAATGGTGTGAGAGCTGCCAAAAGCTCTATGCAAAGCACTTTCACATCAATAGGTGAATGTTCTTAAAGTCATAAGTAAAGAAATAAAGTTCTATACAACTTGTGAGTACAAATATACTGTCAACTCCATGTCCTCCATGTTGAAGTCTAACTGGAGTTGCAGAGTTCTAGATGGGGGAATAAAAAAGTTAGTGATAGAAGTGGACTGAAAGTCCTAACAAAGAAATAAAATAGGGGAGACTCAGTGAGAATGTCAGTGCAGGACTTATGTGTCATGCCCTTGTATAGGACCATGTCCTCATATTTTGTAGGATGTAGGAGTGAAGATCTGAAGCAGAGATAGCATAGAAGGGGTAGAGGTTGGGTAAGATTGTCAAATAAGAACAGAAGAGGTGACTTAGTTGATATTTATACTAAGGAGACATACAGAAAGTGTGACTCTTAAGTATAAGTGAAGTAAGGTACAAGGTACAAGGTGAAATAATGAAGCATGTGGAAATGTCAAGTGATCATATGGTAATGTCAAAGAAACATATGGAGATATCAAAAAGTGACAGAATGAATGATAAGAGAATGACTGTTACATTTCTACCCATATGCTTCCCTCCACCTATGTTTTCCTCTTATTTTCATTCATCTCCACTCTCTTGATGTCAACCCAGGTTCTGCTTCATTTCATACCTAAACTGTGCTTCTTATTCAAACCTTCATTTCCATGCATAGCATAGTCACTTGATTGACACTTCTACTGTTTCCTTTCTTCTTTGATCAACAGCTGTCATTTCATTTTGACAGCTGTTATGCATTTCACCTCGATAGCTGTCAGTCTCAACCCTTGACACTTGTCTTTTATTCATTACCAAGGTAGTGTCCTCTCCTGTGCTTGCCCTACATGATGGTCTGTGTGCAGTAGGGATAGGTATATAAAGCAGACACTTTACATACCATACCTTAGCTTAGTTCTCCCTTGTCTTACCTAGTGTTTGCAACATTAGTTTGCTGGCTAGGTCAAGGTCCCCTAAGTCTCTCCCAGTCCTAAGTCCCTTGCTACCTCCCCAGCAAGGCTCCTCAGTCCTTCCCTTCATCTAAGGGAACCTTGGTATGCCCCAGAGTCACATAGGAGACTTACTATTGTTCTTGCAAGGGCTACACTCATCCCCACCCAGGCCAAGCATAACAATGACAATGACAAGACATAATGTACACAGCAATGATTGAAGACAAATAAGTCTGGTGTAAAACAAATACAGTAAGTGAATAAACCATTGCAATGTTTGACCTTAATTCAATACATGAAGCATATTGCATTTATATGTGGGAATTGTGCTTAGTGTTGGTGAGATGAATTAATGTACATACTCCTGGCTACAACATTGCCCTCTAGGTCATGTGATTCCAATCAGGGCCTGCCAAGATATAGCCATTATAAAACAGTAACCTCATTGCAACAGTTTATTCACTTTTGATATTTGAGCATTATTAGTACTTGATATGGCCTCCTTTTGCTCTAACCACTGCCTCAATCCTTCTGGGCATGCTTTAAATCAACTTCTCACACTCCTCAGCTGGTATTTTCTTGAGTTCTCCCCCATAACTCCACAATTTCATTAGAAGCATTCTCATATTTTTCAAGCCTTCTTTTGATATATTCCCACAGGTATTCAATAGGGTTAATATCAGGAGACTGGGCAGGCCATATCATAGTCTTAAATTCCTGTTCATCTAGCCATTCCTTGACCTTTTTGCATGTATGCTTGGGGTCATTATCTTGCTGAAAGATGA
>JBBPKD010000683.1:0-15858 GCA_038089075.1 Singerocomus inundabilis
ATGTGCTCGGTTCGTCAATGGGATAGGACAGGACTGATTGAAGCCGGGACTATTAGGCTATTCGGCTGTACGCTCGGGCAGTTTATGTTTTATTTTTGGAGTTTTCCCAATGACTTTAGGATATTAACGGTCTTGGTGCGTCGTTTAGTTTTGTGATTTGTTTGGGATTGTTCTGAAGCACAGGTGGGTGCTAGGTCTATTTCCTTTTGTATGTTTGTGTTGATGTCGGCGATTGATGATGGATCCTCACTCTGCCTGATACTCTAGGGTGGTGGATACTCTGCACACAATTTTCACCTGCGGTATTTATTGGAACTTCCTTATACTGTGTCATGGCTCGCATTCTTTAACTTGTCCTTTGGAGCTCCCATGGTGAGTGTAGTATGAAATTATGCACTCAAAGGTTGATCTGTTGTGGGTGGAAACGCCCTCATAGGGAAATGGTGGTACGTAAATCAAGCTGAGCATCGTTGAGGTATCAGTATGTCATCTGAATGATTTATCAGGCATCCATGTATACTAGTGTGAGCTCTTGTTACATCCCACACATTGAGGCTGCGACGCTGACCCAAACATTACAAGTACGTTACGATGGTCGTAGTCCAATGGTGAGCGTCTATTCCACTTACATGCTTGTTCTTGATATGATCGACTGACATCTACAGCTTTTATGCCCACAGGGTTTGGATAAGTGAGTCAAGACATTTCCTTTCATATGATTCCTGACACGATAGAATTGACGTTAGTCAGCGGACGAAATATGCTGTTGACATTTTCAGTAGTGGGTGACATAGTTTCTATATTTATGCAATAATTTACTGAGCGAGGTTGGGAATAGACGGGGACTGCATTGACGCGATTCGGTACGTAATCCTAGTATCGTTCACACAAATGAAGCTGAACCATCACTACATCCAGTGTTCGGTCTGAGTTCGTACTCGCCATCTCTCCCAAAATTGTCTCGTAGCACTGAATCATTCTCACATGAAAAGTTTTCACATATGAAGTGCATGTACACCTTTTTTCATCGTCTATACGGATGGTCTGACAGTCTGCTTAGCCTCGTTATCCATAATACTGCGGTCCTCCATTATAATCAAGTACGTTCAATTGTCGTTTGCTCATGAAGGTATTCTCTAATCTTTGATTATCAGTGGTCTCCGCGTTCTGCGCTCCTCGGAGCGATTTGTGATGTGTTGGTCACGAGTTCGGTGTTCTTCTACCTTCGAGGAGGTCATCGAGAAGTTCGCAGGTACCATTCCATTTATCGATCTGAGTCTGCAGCCACTCATGGGTCACTTGTGAACATCAGGAAACAAAATACTCTTCGCCACCTCATGATCGTTTTCATTAATATGGGACTCTTTACATGGTGAGTGATTAAGGCGCAGTGTTTAGTGCAACTTACTCCCTGTGGTTCCTGCCTCGCAGCATAATTTCGATTGGGTGGTCTCTGATGGTACGTCTCGTTTATGAACAGTGTCAGGGCATCAAAATAATGAGCATCGACACAGTACTTCATACCAAGCACAAAAAATTTCGCTACGTTACCAACCACGTTTGCATGTAAAGGTCAGTATTTTCCGCACCTAGACATTTTTTCAGCTCAATCATGTCGTTGGTTGCTTAGCGTATACGAACTCGATGATGTCGGTGTAAGTGGTTCAAACATGTCCACGCCGATCTGTGCTGATATATAATACGTTCCCGGAATCAGGCTGAATGCTCGAAAGACAGTACGAGAGCGGGAACAGGATCTCGTGCTGAATGGCAATAACCTTGCTACGATTGATATTTAGGAACTTCTTCAGATATGCTTTTTGTGGGTAAGAACGTATGTATCTGGAGAATTGTTCTAGCTGTTCGTGATGGACGCGTCCGATCCTGAGTTTCGGTTCGAACTTGGCCCAGGTTGTCATGGACCAAACCGACCTTCAGATGCACATTGAATTGCACCGAACCTCTAAACAGTCGTGAACATGTGTCGGGACTCGGAGTCTACTCGAGTCGCCCACAGAGACGCATTATATTGCATGGTACCGCTCACAATTCCTACCCAGGTGACCTAGCATCGCCCAGAAGCACACATGCTTGAATCGTCAGGAAGGCCCATCCTATGGCAGACGGTGGAGCGAGATTCTTGCAAAGGACCACGGTAGTTATCGGATTGAAATGTCCTGCACAATTGCCGATCAGGAGGCATTGCCGCGGCAATTTGCAAGATGTTCTGTGCGATTGTGTGGCCACTGTAAATTTTGTTGGTTGTCTCTGGTGTTCCGGAAATTTGGAATTCACTGGGTGAATTCACCCAACCTCACTGCCGCATGAAATTCATCCTAATTCGGGTATTTCTCGACTTCAATCCCTTTTTTCCCGGTCATCGCGTACAGGAGGTGTTTTTGAAGCCATGGAGGACACCGTTGACGCTGTTAATGACTTGTTTGATATGAGGTATGATGACTACGTCAATGAGAATGTCCTGGAGGAAGGGTGAGTTGAGATTTATGTCAGAGCAGCCCCCCAGCGCGAATTTGAGTCGTTCAATGCCAACCGTTGAAACTTCCGACCGGCGTGACTCATCAAGCTATGCACTTCTATCGTCAGGGTAGTTGGGTGATGGGTGATATTCGTCAGGCGACTCGTCCAATTGGTGGGCGGTTGGGTTCATCAACCTGTGACACGTCTCACTTGTCTAATTCTGCTTCTACATCTCTCCATTGGATGATTGGCCTGTATGAAGGTTTTACCTGCCAAGTCCAGCAGCCAATATGGTCAGAGATGACACAGATTTGAATAATAAGATGTAAGCCCATTGGCATACATATCGCGTGCACTACAGTATATATCTCGTTGCACCACGTAGATGTAGCGTAGTCCCCCCTTGTCCTCGTACCGCGTAGTCGCCGTATAGATTGTGGTCCAGTTCTGTTCTGCCTGATCCCTCAGTGTTCCCACCATTAGCCACAGTGGGCTTCCATAAGATCATTGAGTACATACCTTGGCCTCAGGGCCAATTCTATGCCCAGCACTGCCAAATTTTGATATGGTCTTGCAATGTCCCAATGTATTAGTGACTGGGACTTCAATTGTGATCTTTATGTTCATAAGTGCTACAATATTCTTTGGTTACAACCTCTCACATCTCTCAAGCATAGAATAGTTGATAGTGGAGCAACAAACCGTACCACACACTACAGTAATCAGTGTTAATAAACTTTGAATTCAGGTTGGATGATCCCCTTCTTTGCAGTGTCATGATGATAATAAAAAAAGTGGACAAATCCGGACTCGAACCGGAGACCCCCCGCACTCAGCGCCATGCTAAGCGGATGTGATAACCAGCTACACCATATGCCCTACACATCGTTTACGGTTTTTTTGGGTAGAAAAAAGCGTGAGAATGCTATTCCCTCCGCACCTTTGCACAGCCACTCGCCTGATCGAACGTCGTCGACCTGTCATTTTCAGGTCTTTGTCGACAACTGCCAAACTGCAAGAATGGACGGCGAGCGAGAAGCAGAGAAAGACGACAATTCAATCAAACCTGACGACGTCGCGATGGACGTTGAGCGAGACCACGAACAACGCTTGTCGCAAGCGATGACCACCGAACCACTCGCCCTAGCCGACGACGACGCTGGGACCGTGCCACCGTTGGCGTCTCCGTCGAACCCAGAACCCATAATGGGCGAGGTTCATATTTCAGCATCTGGTGCGTCCGATCAGCCATTGGTCACCCCCGAGCAGGACGTGGTGATGAACATAGTTGAAGGAGACACGGTCGAGGAACAGCCTGGGCGGGCTGATCGTACAGGTAGCGAGCCATCAGAGCCTATCATCGCCACCAAGGAAGAGTCCACGGAGCTGCCACAACCAGCCGAGGGACTTGCGGAGGGAAGCCGAGATGTCAGCATGCCACCCTCGCAGCCCAAAGCAGAACCTCCATCAGCCCAGTCGCCTGCACCCATGGCTACCGAGCCGTCCACTTCACCCTCCCATACAGCCCCGTCCAGCGTGCGACTTCCACCGGTGTCGTACGTAGAGGGTCAACACCCGGAACGTCAGCTCAATGTCACAGACGCATTGAGCTATCTCGACGCCGTCAAGGTCCAATTTCAGGAGCAACCAGAGGTCTACAATCAGTTTTTGGACATCATGAAAGACTTCAAGAGCCAACTGTGAGTACAGCCTTTTGTTCCTCGATGGGTCAGGTACTCACCTCAGGTATAGGATAGACACGCCAGGTGTCATTAGACGCGTCTCTCACCTGTTTAGTGGTCACCCAATGCTTATCCAAGGGTTCAACACATTTCTTCCTGTTGGTTACCGCATAGAGTGCTCTACGGATCCGCAACAATCTACTATGATTGCTGTCACCACACCATCCGGTACAATGATCCAGTCAACACGCGACGAGCCGATTGGCCCGAGTGGTTTACAGGGCTCTTTTACTAGCCTTGACGGTTCAACTGCAGGCCCATCAAATGCTGTTCCACCTGATGCGAGTGTGTATGGGGTGGGGTTGGACAGTGTATCCATCGAACCCGCTGTACAATATGTACAGAAGATCAAACAGCGATGTGATGAAGCGACATACCGTCGTTTCCTGGAAATACTAGGACGATACCATAACATGGCTGATGCTGTCGACGAGGCAAGTCTATTTCTGCAAGCATATATACTACTTACCGACAACTGAGTGACGTGTTCCATCCAGAGAGAAGTGTCTGCCGAAATCGCTCGACTGTTCAAAGATGATCCCGATCTGCGTTCCGATTTTCGAATATTCATGCCCGAAAAGAGCCAGGCACTCTTCGATGATGCAGAGGACAGTCTTCTTGCTGCTCCCATGGATGTCAGGCGTACGAGATCCAACACACCTCTGGACAGATCGATACGACGTAGATCAGATGTCTCCCTCGCTGCTGCCGCAGAAGCGGCTACTGTCCCCCAGAAGCGAAAGCGGAAAGTCAATGAACGCGAGCGTGAGAGAGAGCTAGCGCCAAAGGCTGGCCCCCCTCAGCGTGTACGTCTGCGTTTAGCCCTACTTTCTCTCAAGGTGCTGACGCTGGACAAAGTCCAAACAGGCAACCTTGGCCGTCAACGGTACTGCTAATGGCATGGAGCGACCTCTGTCTCCGGGCTTTGCATCGTCGCTTCGTCAGGTACAACTGCAGCAAGCGCAACAACAGCAATATGCTGGTTCATCCATCCCCGCCCCTAACCTCGATGAAACGCACTTCTTCGACCGGGTCAAACGAGCGATTAATAATCGCGACGCATTCAATGAATTTTTGCGTCTCGTCAACTTGTTCACCCAGGAACTCATCGATACAGCTCGCCTCGTCCGTGAAGCACGCAATTTCCTCGGAGATGGCGAGCTTATGCGTCAGTTCAGAGAGATTCTTGGCTGGGATGACAGGAGAGAGAGGGAGAGATGGTTGTTGGAAGAGCAGCAACAACAACAGTCATGGGCGCGTGCACAGGGTCAGAGTGCACCCAATATGCCTTTGAGACCAGGCCGCATCAATACTGGGTTGCAACTGGGTAGCTACAGGCGCATGCCATCTACGGCACGTGGACATCCTTTGCGGCAAACAGGATTACTGACTATCGTGGTTGACGTGCACAGGAAGCTCAAGTGACCTGTTCGGGGCGTGACGAGATGTGCAAATCGGTCCTGAACGATGAATGGGTCTCTCATCCCACATGGTCAAGCGAAGACTCGGGATTTATCGCTCACAAAAAGAACGTTTACGAGGAAGCTCTCCATCGTTCAGAAGAGGAGCGACATGAATACGATTTTCACATTGAAGCAATCGTTCGCACGATTGGAATGCTTGAACCCATTAACAACAAGATTGCACAACTGTCCCCTGAAGAGCGTGCTGTGTTCAAGCTGAAGCCCAACCTAGGTGGATCCGGGAAGAGCATACATCAGCGTATTATCAAGAAAATATACGGTCGAGAAGCAGGTTTGGATGTGCTTCAGGCCATGCAGGATACTCCAGCAGTCGCCATTCCCGTCGTACTCATGCGGCTCAAGGAAAAGGAAGAAGAGTGGAAACGAGCGCAGAGGGAATGGAACAAGATCTGGCGCGAAGTTGACGCGCGAAACTATCACAAATCGCTCGACCACCAAGCCATCAACTTCAAGACGACGGACAAGAAAGCGAACTCCGCGCGTGCGTTTGTCTCGCAAATCGAGGCGGTGCGGGACGAGCAGATGGACAAGCGAGCGTCGTACATGGACCCGCTGTTCGCGCGTACACGACCGAGACACCAGTTGGCGTATGACATTCAAGACGTCGGCGTATTGCAGGATGTCATCAAGATGACGCTGTCACTGTTAGATCGGACGCAAGGCCAGATTAATGGCGCGGATCGCAAGCGAGTCGAGGCGTTTTTGAGGAGTTTCATTCCGCTTTTTCTTGTCCTCGACCATGAGGCATTTAATCGCGCATTCGTTGTGCAAGAAATCGTTGATGGAGATGTTGGGGACGATGCAAGCAGTGTTGCCGACGACGTCGAGACCGCGAGTGTGGTGAGCGGGAGCTCATCTCGTACAGGAGGGAACCGAGGTCGCAAGGCGGGTGGTACCTCGAGTGGTGATTTGAGAAAGAAGCTGTTGAAGAGTGAGCAGGCCAAGTCGACTAGTCGGAAGACGCGTACCCAAGACGGAACTTCGCCCGCTCCGTCTCGACCCGTATCACCAACACCCGCTGACTCGATGCAAGCTGAGGGAGGAGAGGAAGGGAAGGCCGAAGCTGAAGGCACTTCGTCGTCCAGACCCGCATCACGGAAACACGTCTTTTTCTGTAACAATATATATTATGTACTATTGCGATTGCTTGAGGTGAGTCGAGCATGTCGTATGGTTTTACATGGGCACTGACAGGTATCAGGTGTTGTATTCCCGTTTCTTATTTTTCAAGAACCTCGCTGCGTCGATGGCCAGTCAACCTCCTAAAAGAATTGCTGCCATTACGGCTTCCAAAAACATCGAGACGTCGACAATACCTCAGTTTGTCCAGTTGGACGAAAGAACCGCACACGCGGAGCATTTTTATGATCTCATGCTCGAGTCTTGCGAACGGCTGTTTGACAATGAGATTGATCAGCATGCGTTCGAGGAGCAGATGCGATTCATGTTTGGGTGCAAGGTCTGTTTTCGTTTCCCATCACTTTTTGATGTCGATTCAACTGTGAGACGTAGGACGCATACCGTATATTCACGATTGACAAGGTGCTGGGTGCGTTCATCAAACAGGTGCAACTCGTGCTGTCAGACCCACGTTGTCACGACCTGCTTGAGCTGTTGAGACGAGACCGAGCGTTATCGTCGCCTACCATGCAAGATCAGACAACCAGCCGTCGACTAGCAGAGAATATCTTGGGTCCTGACGAGAACATCTACCGAATAGATTGGGTACGTCCTCTCGCGTGTAGCTAGACTACTCGATTGATATACTGAACTGGACACTAGATACAGAACACGAAGACGATGACAATGCAGCTATTAGCAAAGGACGACTCGAAAGCGTATGACGTAGAAATTTTAGCTGAGCGATGGCAATCGTACATCGAGACGTACGTTTCGGTGGGTGTTCTCGTTATGTGTGCTGTCATGATGGTGACCACAGGGGTTGTCAGGGCGACTCGGCACAGGGTCTTCCCATGTCCAGACTCCAACGACCGTTTTTGAAAAGGTACGTCCCGGTCCCCGTATAGTCCTACCTGGCAATGCTCGCCGACACGTATGCGTACCTCCAGGAACGTGCGACCGTCTGTGACGGCAACAACGCCAGCCGTACTTGCTCGTGGTACGCTCGAGATCCGTGTGTGCGTGCGCACGTATCGTTTGTTTTTCGTCCCGCATACGGAAGACTTTTTACTGCACGTGTTGAGTGAAGACGAGAAGGTGATAATGGGGGGGAGGAGGGAGAAATTGAAGGAAAGGCAGCGGGCGTGGGCTAAGAAGGTGGAGGGAGGAGAATGGTTGTCTAACAGAGGAACGGGCACGACGAGTGCAGCGGTAGGGCCGGAGCCAGCGCCGATGGTGGATTTGGGCCCGAGTACGACTGTGGGTGCATATACGGAGGCGGGGCTCGTGCCTAGCAACGAAGGGAACACAGGTGCAAGCGTCGAGGTGGACGTGAACGATCGTGATGTCGGTGCCGGCGTCAGCGTTGACGTTGTCTCATGACAAAACATATTTTAGCTCGGAAGACTCATCTGGGTTTGTTTTTTTTCTTTTCCCTTTGGATTCTGTGTGCGCGCAATGGGTGCTTTATTGCAACACTAGCTAGCTAACTTGGCTTATTTGCATGTGGTTTAGACGTCACGTTGAATAATCTTAAGCTCATCTGATAAGGAGGCTTTTGATGACTGGATGAGTCTCTGTTTCAGCCAGCCTTGGAAAAGGCTCGAGATGTCATCTTTCCTTTGCGGACATCGTCTTCGACCAGCCTATCAGGAAATCGATTGTGTTAACCGAAGGTCACCAAGTGCCCTGCACCAGTCAGGACCACTTTCGGATTCACCGATGAGAACTCGGACACGCAGTCGGGTGCCACCGCCGAAACCGTAACACGACACAAATTGGATAATGGGAGGACAGAGAAACCGCTGAGAGAGCTGGTAAGCAAGGAACCACGATAATACGGCTTGACTGGAGGGCCACAGTGGGACAAGCAGCACGGGCCCCACAGCGAGGACACGCAGCCAGTGAGGGCATGAAGCTTCGTCGCATATCAGACAAGTCCCAGGAGACCGAAACGATGAGCTGGCGAGTTCACGATGTGATCAGTAGTTGCTGACAGAATGAACCCAAGTGCAATGTGTATGGAGTCAACGAGCCAGAGGGATTGATCTGACCACTGACAAAGTGTCCTGTGCATGTCAGAAATTGACAAGATGGTCATAGAATCGGGCGAGGATGGTGAGACAGCTAAGGTGAGTGGGTGAGGAACTGGACCATTGTCTTTAGAGATAGGCAGACCAGATTTTCAAGCGACACTGATTGGACCGAGGTCTATTTGGAGGTCCAGAGAGCCGGTAGAGATGGTAAATGTGGTTCGCAAGATGGCATAGATCATCAACACGTGGCGCGAGTAGTAAGTCACAACAACTCATACTAAGGTCATTGGCTGAAAACGATACTGTGAATGTCAGCACGAGGAGCTAACGGAAAACATACCATGGGAATTACTCGAACCACCAAAGCTACCAACGAAGCCTAGAGCCCCTGAGCATTGAGCTCGAGGGGGAACAAGATGTGTCTGCAAGTGCTTATCAGTGGTGAAAAGCAGACACACCGAAAGTGTCAGGATGGGTCAGGAACTCTCAGAACAGGCCTGCAAAGCTGCGCAAAACATTCTCAAAGACATGTTGGAAAGCTCGAGTTGAGCTGCCGAGCAGAGCGAGCCGTACTATAATAGTGGTCATACTGGGTTGATGATACCAAAAGCCACCAAGGAGGCCCCAGTAACAATGTCGTCAAGTAGACACAACAGACTAGAAGGTCAGCTGGACCCTGAGAACAAATCAAGGGTCATTGAGGCCAATTGGAACTGCCAAAATAGTGGTGACGCTAACAAGCCAGATGGCACACAAGGCAGCATGGGCAGCGCAACGAGTAGTGCACGCTGCGAGTTGACATGACTCGAAACGAGAATACTAGCTAGGAGCAAAGGTCAGTTGCAAGACACTCTCAAAGCCAAGGTGGATATACCTGAGTCGTCCACGCCACCCAAGAGTCATCCGAAGGGGTCTATAGAAAACCCGAACCCACGTTGATGCTGCAAGCCCAAGGCAGATCATAGAAGCGTTAGTCAAGCGAATGAAAGCAAATGCATTTATCATATCGTATGGTCGCTACTAAACCGGCCCTATACGCATGCATTGCAGAAACTTGATCGAATTAAATATTAATTAATCCACCTACTATTTATTCTTTTCGAAACCAAGATATTTACATGACCAGAGGAGGGTGAGAACGTCATCAAATGAGATGAAGATACCCTCAACTAGCTCATGATCTATAAGGAGCCCAGCCTGGTATTATTGCTATCACAGCCTAGAAAAAGCCCTCTTCGCTTACCACTCTCTCCTCTTTTGTCACAACAGTGCGATACGGTTAGGTGCACTAACTCCCTCACTGTCTTCTACATTTCTTCATTGAAGTATGTTTCGGCGTTCCACCCAGTTGTACCGGTTCTGATTTTACTGACATGTTGGCCTCTATACATAACGACTCAGAGTATAGGGTGTCGAGTGTATAGACGACAGGGGAAGTACCGTTATAGTGGAGTGAATAATCCATAGCTAATGAACGAAGGGGTTGAGCAAAACGAGCAAAGAGCCACAGACTTTCCTAGTTCAAAACTGGCTCCCAACCTGTCGGGGACGAGCAAGCTGTTGGGAGAGTTGAGTGCAGAATCAGTAAAACCTAAATCCTGTGCTTGCTTCGTGCCTACGCTGCGCTGGCACGGCCTGGTCTCAGGCCCTTGATGGAAGTAATGAGGTTAAGGGTTACACACAGGTATTGGTAATATTGCAGTGTCTAGCTTACAGGTATCGCAGGTGCGGGTACGGTGTCAGATTGCTGAACCCGTGACAACACCACGTACCCGTACCCGTGGTGTACGGGTTTGCACAGGTATGCCGAGACCTGAGTGTGCGCAGATGCCGAAGATAACTCCGATGTGTCGAGGTTCAAACTTCCAATGAGGCAGAGACGCTTCAAGTGTATCCTGTATACCAACACCAGTTCTTCCTTTCGTCAATAAAGGAAAAAGACGAACTTTAGGAACAAGTGAATCGCAGAAAGGACCGGGTGAGTTCATCAATTGCGTTATACGAGAATGTCACGGGTAAGGAGTGGAGTGGCGGAGGGGACTGCGGTGACCGTGCGAGGGAGCTGAGTGGACTTGGAGTACTAGTCCTGAAATGGTAAGTATCGGGATTGGCGTTGATATTCCATTAGGAAAATTTTCGGCCTACCATACGATGAGTATGATAAAACCCTAGAATTCATAACATGGTAGGAGTTTCTGCCTACGGTGGAATATATATAGCCATGACTCTTACAGTGACCTTGATACGTGAATCTCAGAGCACAGATAAGAAGTCGCATGGCTATTGGAGGGTTTCGGCGTATCTTGCGTACTGAAAGGCATCAACGACACAGAACGCCCCGCCGCTTACAGCACGAACTTACTCAGCCACGCCGACGGGAATCAGTGGGGCTGACAATTTAGAGCGGCGTTTCACGGCGAAGGTGCAACTCTGCGCATAGATTCGCACATCAGCGTGAAAGGAAGTAGAAACCGTTTTATACGCATTCTCTCACAGACCATCCTGTTCTTCAGACTCGGAAATAACCTCAACTTCGGCCCATTATTTGGCAGCGGTCCAACTTGAGGAATTGCGAACTTCAATACATCAAGCGGACATGGTTGCTTTTACGATCAAGTTGTTGGAATACTGACAATGTCGTATCCAGTACTGGGCTGTGGTGAGTCATTGTGCATTGCCGGTAGGTTGTGGCCATATCCTATTTATACAGGGTGAAAGTCCCCTAGGACACACCACTCAACTGACCTCCCTCCTCGAGGTTTACCTAACATTCCATTTTACCATGTCAGGCGAGACCATAGATGATACCCTCCCGAAAGTATCTCCGACCCCTACAGTGGCTAGCAGTGGAGAGGAAATCATTTATGTGCATTCCTCTATTACTTTCTATGGGCACGCGTCGCTTACAGTTGACAGGTTGCATTTGAAGACGGGGACCAACGAAACCCTCAGTGTTTTCCTCTCCTCACAAAATGGGCCATTACATTTACGGGTTGCTACATCACTGGATTAACATGTACTTTATCTGACCTACATGATATTTCATGATGCGTGCTAACAGTACAGCTAGCTGTTGTTGCATCCTCATTTGCTATCAGTGAACCGTCCATGACGCAAGATTTGAACTGTACCAATCTCGAGGTAGCGTTAGGCCTTGGTCTCTATGGCATTGGATTTGGGGTTGCTCCACTAGTCACCTCGTCCTTCAGTGAGGTTCGCCGTAATTACCTATTTTTAATTCACTGCTTACGTCCTTCTAGGAAGTTGGCAGAAGGCCTGTA
Organism: Singerocomus inundabilis; assembly: GCA_038089075.1. Taxonomy (NCBI): domain Eukaryota; kingdom Fungi; phylum Basidiomycota; class Agaricomycetes; order Boletales; family Boletaceae; genus Singerocomus; species Singerocomus inundabilis. The sequence goes on from JBBPKD010000683.1 coordinate 12,141, forward strand.
TACATTTTTTCATCAATTATGTTCACCCTTACATTGGTTATGGTTGCTCTGTGAGAATCGTTCCTCGATCACTCACATTGTTCATCGTACTAACAATTACACAGGGCGCCAAATATGGGAACTGTACTTGTGGGACGCGTCCTTGGAGGAATGCTTGGCTCTACAGGGGCTTCTATGGTTGGTGGTAGTATCGCGGATATCTGGCAACCTCAGGAGTAAGTGCCATTGTAGGCCACTTTCCTTTCCACTCATATTGTGCACAGTCGAGGCTCTCCCATGGTAATACATGCTTTTGCGTCGCTGTTTGGGATGGGGATAGGGTCGGTTATAGGGGGAATAGTTCAATCCGCCCTTGGCTGGCGATGGGTTCAGTGGATACAGGTCGCGTAAGACAAGTCCTCCTCTTTATTCCGTCAACACAGGAATATGCTCTCTACAGATGTTCAGGATTTTTTATCGTGCTTGTTTTGTTTGTGATGCGCGAAACACGTTCCTCCGTCATCCTTGTTCGGATTGCACAATCCAAACGTACGACCACTGGTAGCAGCAGGTATAAAGCCAAAGCCGAGATTAACAAGGAAAGTTTTTGGAGCCTGATCAGGATATCTTGCACTCGGCCGTTATGTATATGTCATACATTCTTAGTTCCAGTCCATAGCGCTAATTGTTATGCGCAATATTAGATTTTTTGCTTACCGAACCAATTGTACAATGTATCAGCGTGAGTTCCCTTTTAACGTTTTGTTCTTCGTGCTTTGGCTGACCTGGGTGTAGATATGGATTGGTTTTACTTGGGGCGTGGTATATTGCCTATTGGAGTGGGTAATCTGACCATAATCCAGCGACGTATTGACCCATTGGATCTCTAGAGCGGTAACTCCCATATTCAAATCAGTCTATGGTTTCGACGTGCAACAGTGTGGATACGTATATATAACATCGTGGTGAGTCGAACTCTCCGTCAGTTGCTGAACGACACTCATATCGCAACAGCATCGGCGCTATTATCGGATCCCTCGCCAATATATATCAAGACAAACTCTACAGGTGGGTGTTTCTGGGCGCGTCCCAAGCCTGAAGACCAATAGTATATGATAAATAGGCGATATTTTCCAGAACGGAAACAAGAGGCGCGGCTGTATCTTGTATGCGTCGTGGTGCTGTGTCTGCCAATCGGCATGTTTATCTTTGCCTGGACGGTATCACCAAAAATACACTGGGTTGTCCCTAATGTTGGACTGACGGTCAGTTGGGTTTCTCTCTTTCCTCATCCTTTGAATGTGGCCCTCATTCCGCCTTTCAAGATATTCATGAGTGGCGTCTTGGTCATATTCCAAGTGTCCTTCTTGTACACTGCAGACTAGTATGTCTGGTCTAGACTGTTTCCAGACATTTGTTTCCGCCCTCTGATCGACGGACCGCCAGTTACAATGCATATGCATCTTCCGCACAGGCAGGACAGACTTTGTTCCGTACGTCATCCATCCGCTCAAGCTAGAAAGTGGAAATTCTCATTTCCTCTGAACGTGCTAAAAAAAGGTAGCACGATGGCCCTAATATTCCCTCTCTTCACACAACGGATGTTTTCCACATTGACGTACAGATGGGCACTCACCCTCTTCGCCATTCTCGGACTCTTAATGGCTCCTATTCCATTCGTACGTCCCACTGCAGGCCTTCCCATTCATTTTCCTTCTTCCTTCCTCCCCTTGTTTCAGCTCTTTCATTTTCATTTTCATTTTGTGATCTGTGGGAATATAGACTGCACGAGCTGACTCGTAGGCATGTTCTCTTTGTGTGCATCGTTGGACTATAGGTATTGTTCTTCTATGGTCCCAGGATACGCGCGCGCAGTATCGCCTCCCACAAGATCTTAGTTGCGGACACAGATGAACCCACATGCCCACCATCCGCTTCTTCCGAGGATCCACTGTCGTCTTCACCTCATTCAAGATTGGACAACAAGGCGTAAGGAAAGTTCGAAATAGCGGATCGGACTCCCTGACGAGGACGTAATTTGGTCGCTGGTGTATGTAGTTGATCTCGTAGGATGAGGAATGTATAAGTTCTGTAATTTATTTCTCGTGAGAAATTCTGATCATGCTTCGTCACATGATACTAGGAGTAGAACCTCAGTGTAGACATAGTAACTCGCATTGCCGTCGATTTCAGCCAAGAAGTCGACACACTGTGACAATGACGTATACATGTATCTCCATCTGCTATAAGACTCTCTTTGCCGTGGGCCCGACTGCACGCCGTTTTTTCTCGCCATGTGCAACGTTCTGAAACCGAGATTGGGTAAACAAAACCTTCCTCGTAATAAAATCTGGCTACTACAGACTCACTTCGTCACAGATCTCAATAACAGAATAGAGGTACAAAATTTTGATGCTATTCACACTTTGACTTCTACCTGTTTCCTTTCATACCCGCTCTTAGCCCCAGGCTCCTTGGCACCTCTCGTAGTGGTGACCCCTGTCGCCACTTTATTGACCCTGGCGTGGGCAAGCGAAAAACGTACGCCAATAAACAAAGCGCTAGCTACCAATGCGAGTACCTGTTCGCAAAAATAAAATAAATCATCGAGTCTCAGCTATCCGAGAAGAACATACCCCAGAGAAAAGTGCAGGAGCCAGCCAGTTATAATGATCCGTCAAAAGGGCACCACAGATCGGGGGCCCTGCAAGTACATGAATGTCGAGTCTGTCGAAAATATGTCTCGACATTGACTCACCTACCAAGTCCCCGATACCTTGGTTGTATCGAACAAATCAAAGGTAACTGACCGTCAAAACAAGAGGGGAAATGAAAGTGACGCACCTGCAAGCATATAACCCACACCTAATCTCACGCTATTACACAAAGACAAAGAGCGCCTTGTCAACTCTGGAACAGCAACACAGCGGAAGATGAAAATAACACACCCAAGTTCTGCAGGCTCAGACGTCAGCCCTAACATAGGAGCCATCAATGCAAGATCTATGACATTCAGAGGCTCAGAATTGTCGCGTCGATGCCCATCAATACGACACGTACTCATTCCTGAAAACAACCCGAACAACACTCCGAGAGCTACCACACTCGCCGCCGAGGCGAGCCAGTTCATGCAGATGACCAAAGTAGCACATATAATAGTCGTGATGATCGTTAAATCAACGACACCGATGAACGGGAGCACAGCTCCAGCCCCAAGTCGACCAACGAAGCTACTCGCATTGATTATGACCAACTGTATCATCTATATCAGTGTGACCAGCTCGCAATATATTGGCTGGTGACGCACGGAGTAAAAGGCAAAGGACGGGCTGAGCCCATGTCTGACAGTATCCACTTGAAAGTAAAACATGGGATACATGAATGTAATTTGGAAAAGCATGAGCCTAGGACAGGATTGTCATCGGATAGACATCAGAATGCCACGAGGAGAAAAAATCCAAGCAAATGCAATACCCGATGACCGTTAAAAGCCACGTAGTGTCTGTGAAACATTTCTTCATCGCTTTCCAGAAATTGACGGGAATTGCCTCCCGATTCACGATGCTATATCGCGTGCGCGAGAGTATGCATGACAAGAACAATGACACTGTAATAAATGTTGCACTGATTCGCACCCCCGTTTTGAATCCCATGGGACCATTCAACAGCTTGTTTAACATGATGGTATTCACGACGCCACCAAGTGAGGCCCCCGATGCAACGATAGACATCATGGTCG
>JBBPKD010000684.1:0-15830 GCA_038089075.1 Singerocomus inundabilis
GATGTGAGATTGCATGAGTCCAGATGAAGTGGTCACTGATTGTAGCATGCAAACAAGTCCATCATGCTGTAAACAGCATATCCAGCAAACTGTTCTGCCAGGTGTTCAACAAATGGAGGCAGGGATGTATCTTGGATGGTGACTGCATTCAAGGGTTGCAGGTCATGGATAAGCCTTAAGCTCTTACCATTCTTCTTTAAAATGCAGAACCATTGTGACTGGTATGATGTGGTGGATGGTTTATATATGCTGGACATGAAGTGGTCCTTGATAATCTGTATGGCCTCATTGACCATAGCTGGTGGAACCAGGATATTATGAAGCACCCATGGAGTGTGTGGTATAGTAGAAATTTTAACAGGGGGAAAGTACCTTTCATCTAGCCATCCCCACTTAGTAGGGACCCAAGTGAACACTTTTTCATGCATCCAGACCATCCATCAGATGAGCTTTAGTTCTTCAGGCCACAGCCACTTTGCTGGGTCCAAGTCCAACATGTCGGCTCGCTCCTGAGTGAAGCATATACCTGGTACAAATTCAGGCAAATGTACAGGAAGAGTGGGCAAACCTGCCAAGAGGTTTTCAGGAAGGTGTCAGATCACCTGATAGTCCTTCGTCAAAGGGGATGGTACCAACTGCACCTTTTTTGCAACTGACTTGTAAGCAAAACAATGCAAATTGGAATCAAATGATAAGAAAGATAAGAAGGCAGCCATGATAACTGTGTTTAGTATGGACTGTGTAGAGGAAAGAAATGAATAATATGGAGAGGGAGTGTAAAGGGAAAACTGATTATAATCGTCCATTGATGTTACAGTCTGATCTGGCTGTGCAGATGAGAGGCTGGGCTGATTGGGTTGCCCTGTGGACTCTTTCTACCCAGGTGGTGGATCATCAATTTTTAAAAATCCATCTTGACCATGCTTCGTGTTGTGAACTTACGAATAATCATGACCTTTCTTTTTCCCTGATCACATGACCCCTCTGACCCTTCACATCTTCACGCCATCCCCTGTCACATCTTCACACCTTCACTCTCTTCACATCTTCATGAACTCACACCAATCATCAATCTCTTCCCAATCATCACCTACAGGCTACCACACCTTCTATATTTCTGCCTTACCCTTTGATCAGTATGATCACCCATCATGACCCTGCAAGATCCTAGATGGATCTCTGCCATGATCCCTTCCCTGATCTTTCACACTTTGTGATTGATCTTCCATTCCTTATTCTAGCCTTGTGGCTCGCTTCTGACCTTCTCGCCACAGGCCTTACCTTTACATTGAGGTTAGCCTTACCGCTACCTTATGGACTTTACCCTTTACCCTATAGCTACTTATAGTAATACCGTATACCCTAGACAATGTCACAGCTTGGTCTGTGCACATCATGTAACTATATATAAGAGGTTATGAGTTGGCTGGTGTCCCCCCAGCCTAATCCACTTGTTACCTCTCCTACCCTGCCTATCAAGGTGGCCTAGTGAAGTTAAGCAATAGCAAGTAGTCAGCGGTTATTTGCCTGCCCACCAGCAATGGTGCCCAGGAGTAAGGCTGCTTGGAGATAAAGCCAAACCCTCCCCATTCCCAGTTTAGCCAGCAAGCTCGTACCCCATGTCAAGTCACAATCCCAAGACTTGCAGTACGCACTACATTCGTTTACCCATTATTTAACCAGTACCAGGACTATGCCTCGTATATGGCCTAGTCATCCAGATTTTATAACAAGATAACCACATGACTCAAGATCAATACACTGATCAAGACAATGTTATACCTGCAACACAGTTAGGTTCTCACTACCATTGTGTCTTATCATATTTCCAGAAACCTACTAGCCATAGTGCAGTAGAAGATCATGTGGTAGCATAAAAGCACCCTTGATACGGGTGGCACCCAGAACAGCTTACAAGGATGGCAACCTGGATATAGCCATACATGAAAGCCTTTCCTCTAGATCAAGCCCCATAGTACACATGCCAGGTTGCCCGACAGGACCACGGAGATAGTTGTGGCAGTGTAGCTCCTTTGTAGTCGCAACACTTGGATTAGGCTAATTATTATCCCACAACCTGAAGAGGCCACACAATCATCCCCAGCTTCTATCTTAGCTGAAAAGCCCTCATCCCTAGGAAAACCAAAGCAATTGTACAATATACCCGCGTACCGCCCTGCACCAAAACCCGGATTCATGTTGACACTTGTGACGTCATTCGATAGTGCGCCTGCCGAGGCATTATAATACAAAGAGCTTTTGCTATCTCTAGACCATTGAGCCTTAGCTCCAGTCATTCATGAATCAAGGAAAAAGATCCTGTCCTTGTCTTAGAAGTCACCCAGATTCTACTATTCCTCGTCTACCCTGCCATACCCTTTGACGATCCTCATATAACAACAATCCTATGTCATTGATTTCTCACGCCAAGATATGAAGGTTAATAATTCTTCAAAGACTCTAGTTGAAGTTTAGTTTGGAAATGCCTGGTCGAAGCTGAATACATCAGTATGGTTGGACCCTCTGCTGCCAGTGGAATCAAGAAGACCAGCTCTGAAAGAAGAACTATTCTAAGACTATACTCAGTTGAACAAGAAGAACAAAACCCTTTGTATTCCATAATAAGAAGAAGAAGAATAAATCTGCTAGAGGTTTTCTGTGCCCAAATGATGAACCGGCTAAAGGTCTCAGTACATGTCTTTTGAGATGGTGGTTATCAAAACATAGAACCAGCTGACGCTTTAATCGGTTTGTCTACAACATTGCTCGTGTCTACCTCAGAAGGTTATCAAGTGCAACACTTATGATTAGATAAAACTTAGTTCATCAAGCGATCTGCCAGAGCGTCTGCAATTATAGTGGCACCAGATCTAAAATAAGATGTGCTTAATTCTCTGGTTCAAGTCAAGTCTTTTACGAAGTCAATTGCACTGATTAATCCTGGTAACAAGAGCAAAGAATATTATAGCCTCATAAGATCTATTCAACGACATCTTTCTTATCTGACTCCCTGATTATTCCCTCGTCAACCCTACCCATTGATAACATCATCATTCTGACATCTACCCCTATCCTCAGTCTCCATCCAGAGAAGATGTTAAAAGCTTCACAAGTAAAGGATGAAGAAGACGTATAAGAAAGTCCTAGAGTTTTATTTTCAGAATCAAGAACAATGAAGACCTTCGCCCCAAGTAGACTTAGCAAGGCTTAGCTGACTCTCAGACAATGCCTACGAGAAGTCTGGTTGAAAGAGTACTCGGGTGGAATTGTGAGCCATAACTCTGAAAAGAGAGAGGATGAAGCAACGCTAAGTGAAGTCGATGCTAGAAGGTATAAGTCAATCAAGAGGACATTCTGAGAACTTGAAGACAATCAAGTTTTCCTTCTTCATTAATGCACAATCCACACAGTGTCTAAATGTGGAACTCAAGATCAAGATCGCGCCCACTCCTAGTAGTATCAAGGTCAAAAGATGATTAAACAATCGTTAAATGTTTCCTTCCAGCATGAAGTAAAACTGCCCAGATCCTAGACATGATCAGAAACTGTCCTTCATCCTAGCTGAAGAAAGTCAAGGTCTAATCACTAGCATATGGTTATTCGGTCGAAAAACAGTAAGGCCTACAATAGGAAAAAGATCAAGATAATCCAAAGCGAAGACACTTGACCAAAACGTCATTAAACTATCCATCCATCCACATTGATGTAAAACTTGGAAGATATCTTTGAAGATTAGAAAGTTCTGAAGATCAACCCTTCTTGCTGAAGTTATTCGTCCTCTGAGAAGTAAGGCTTCGCCTGGAGAGGAGATACAAGAGCTTGAAGATCTAAAAAGTTATTATGTCTTGAAGCAGACATTAAAAACTTTCTGGTGGTTGTTCACTCAACAATCATTAGTTCTTATCCAGAACAGAAATGGATCGACAATTGGCATAGTCATTAAATGTCATCGTTCCAGAGATGAACAGAAACTCTTTCAATCCTGAACAAGATTTTAAAAGGTTTACTTTACTTTTTCTTTTCAGTTTCCTTCAGAAGAAGCCCAAGTCAAGAATACGATTGAAGTCTTAGAACATTATTCCGGTTTTGTGGGTGGCACCAAATAGGGGCCCACGTAATGACAAAACTTTCAAGTATTCAAGACATCAAGCCTATTCTCAATTATGTTCCCCTTTTCATCTCACTTGCATTCAAAGAAAGGTTATAATTATTCGTAAGTTCACAACACTTCAGTGGTTCATACAGGACATGCCCTGTCTGCATCTGGAGCAATCCTCTGTCCATGGCTAGGTGGGGAGCTTAAACTCCTTTCCCATGTTCAGGTCTTGTAGCACAATTGTCTGACTACCATCCAGGAAATCATCAGTAGTTGCACTCATGAAACAGTAAAATGGCCAGCCCAAAAGCAAGTCAAAGTTTGCTCACTTGAGTATCTGCACCTGCAGCCAGACCTCACCAGGGCCAAGGTTCAATGCCAGGTTTTCAATGACCCCTAAGGTCGTGTCCTTAGTCATATTCACCAATGACATGGTCATGATGTGGTTAGACCATACTAGGAGCCCAAGTTTCTCCCATACTCACTTGGGCATGGCAATGATCTCAAACTCTGAGTTCAAGACACAGGTAATTGAGCAGGCCCCTACCCACCCTTTAATGCTATGCAGGGGGAGGTTATGGTGAGCCACTACCATGCCATTCTTATTTCAGAGGATCTGGTCACCAAATTTGCATTCTACACACCCTGGGTCACATTCACATAACTCGTTGATCTGTATAGTGTTAGCCAGTGACGTCTGCACCCATTTTACCACTATCATATCCCAAAATTGCTTTCAGATTTCTGGACTGACTGCTATAAGGTCCTTCATAGGCACTGGGATGCTGGACTCTAGTAGAATGTTTAGGACCCTTTTGGGCGCAGCTTCATTCTCTAGGGGGAACAAATACTTGTACTGCATTATCAGAAGGGAGAGAGGTGGATCAATATTGGATGAGCTGGGGAGCATACTTGCCCTAGACGATGACAGAATGGACCACTGGGGTCCAGGTCTGGGTGAGCCTGATTGAGTGATCAGTGATGGAGGTATCATCCAACTGAATGATATTCTTGACTCTGTTTGCATCCTTTGTACTTCAGGTGATATCAGCTCTTCGAATACTGATGCTGTGCAAGGGTCTGTTGTATTTCTTGGCAGTATCACCACCTCATCAAATCACACCCTTTTTCCTTTGTTACCAGTCCCTTTTTCTGCCTGAAAAGTTGCCCATGTGTGAGCTAGAAACTCCTGAAACTCTGGGTCAGCTGCATTATAGATTGAGTCTACTTGCATGGTAGTAACAAAGGCTGATGGATCAATGTCCAGGACCATGTCACTTTCTGATCTGGATAATGACAGTATGCTGGCAGTCATGTGTGGTGGTATCTTGTGGATCCAGCTTGTGGATGGCATGGGCATAGTGGCAGTTGCAGCAATGGCCTTCTCTGCCTCCACCTAGTTGACACATTCCATTATATATCAGGTGCCTGGGATCCTAGGGATCCAGCTTCCATCCGGGAAGTATAGTCAGTTGTCTATACCCTTCATGATGTGTCCAGCCTTGAGATACTCTTGGCACTTCATACAGAACCTGGTATAGTGTCCAAGTTCTGCACAGAAGGCACAATTCCTGTTCATTGGACCTGAATAGAGACCTGTCTGAAGTACCTCTTGTTTGATGGTAGGCATACTTGATGTGTTGACTGGGGGTGTTATTGCTGGTGGTGCATAGAATGATGGTCCGGAGGTGGGTGCAATTGTTGCAGGAGTCAATGACCTAGTGGGTGGATGGAAGGCAGACCTGGTTAATAGGAATTTGGCAGCAGCAAACACATCTGGCACTGGGTATGGGTCTTTGGGGTGGATATCTGGCTTGATAATTGACAGTCAGTGTTAAATTCGTTCCTCTAGATCCCTTGGAAAGCCGCTTAAGAATAGGAAGTCTCATTCAGCTGTTGATATCTTGTTGGTCTTTGTAAGAAGTGCTGCAATCTTGGTGAATTTCCTGTGATATTTGCCCAGTTCTTCTTGACTATGCATTGCCTTGCCCTTGAACTCCTGCAATAGATATTGTAGGTCAGCATGGCAGTAACAGTTGTCACCTTTGCATCTGGGGTACAGCACTTTAACTGCTGCAACAAATGTGTCCCAATCTGTGGAAAAGGCTGAGGCTTCAGGGAGTGTCTCCCATACTTCTGCTTCTTCTAGATCCACATACCAAAGGGCTGCCTTGATCTTTTCAGCTGCATTAATTCCAGCAGCCATGCCCAAAAAGTCTATGTCTTTCAAATAGTGTGGAAGGAGTGAGGGTGTCTTGGCATCGAATTTTGAGGCGTTTTGTGTTCCCCAGAGTGGCATCTGAATGTAGTTGGCCATGGTTAGAAATGGTTTCAGTGGGGGTTTAGGTGCTGGGATTAAGTTGGTGTATCAGAATGGTGGTGATGTTGGGGAGGTTGAGCCAGGGTCTGAGGGGTTCAAATGACTTGGTATCAGTGTTGAGTGTGATGATGGATGGAATAGAAAGGACAATGAGTTTCCTGATGAGGATCTTAAGTGAGAAGCTGATGAGGATCTCTCTGAACCCTTGTTTACCTGATGAAAACTTCTGGGGGATGATTCCAGTATGATAAGTGGTGATTCAGGGATTTCCTCAAGTGAGGGTCGGTGTTCTCTTGGCAAGGATCAGGGGGACTAATGGTCAAATGCTCCTGGGATCTGGAAAACTGTATTATCCCCTAGAATAGAATTCTGTCCAGTTAAAGGAATTCAGTTGAGAATTGGGGATCTGGTGGTTGTTGGCTGTTGATCTAGTGACCCTAAGGTGCTTCAGATGGGATATTCAGGTGTCCAGCTAATGTTAGTGGTGTTCTTCAGATAGTTACCTAGCTGTGTAGGTTGTGGTGATCCTGGTCCAGACCCTTCATTGCCACTGTCCTGGATGATGTGGAATAGAAATGAGTCCTCTGATATGTGGAAGTTATGAAGTTGGTCGAGTAAGTTTTGATACTCTTGTCAGTTGGGGTTCAGCCTAAGCAACCTCCTTCTCAACTCAGCTGAATCCCTTATGGTGGGCTCCAGTTGTAAAACAAAAGACTTCCTTGGTGTGTATAAGGAGTGTCAGTAGTAAGGGTGAAGGAATGATATGCTTGTTCCAAAGGGATTTAAGAAGAGAGGAAAAAGAAAGGTAAAGCTCTGGACTTACTATTCCCCTAGATAGGTGGTATCAGACATTACTCCTATGCTCTATAGGCAGTACGACCAAATACAAAGTGGCAGCATGATAATATGGTGCAAACTGAGTGTCTGGATGTATAAGCTGAGGCTTGAGACTTGAAAACAGCGGTACTGGGTGCAGATCTGACTTGTTTGTGACTTTGGCAGAAAGAAAGCTCCATATCAAGTGTACATACACTTCTTTATAGTCTGGGCACACCCAGGACTTATGTAAGTAATGTAGTATCAATGTGCAAGTGAATGAGTGATGACTGGAAGCAAATAAAGTGAAAAGAAGTGAATAGGACGTGTGTAGCTATAAGTAGTGTCCAATAATTGTAATATATAAGGTCAAACATATTAAACAGTGTTCAATTTGTGTCCAGTATAGTGGAACATCAAAATAAATAAGATGAAACACTCACTGAAAGGTTTAACAGGCACCAGACATCTTGGGGACATGGTATAAGGGGGGGAACCTATAACATAGGTCTGAACATATGCTGGGTGCATGGCAGCCAAGGGGAGAGAGTGGGAGTGGCCTAGACTGTGCACATGGATGAAGAATAGGCCTTTGCCAACATAAGGAACATTGGTTTCTTACACTGTCCCTATGAAAATCTGACTAGCTCATCTGGAAGCTGAGCTTTGAAGGGGGGGAAGTGTTATGGACTCACAAAGACACTTGTATGATTTCATACTTTTTTCCTTATCTTATCTTATCTTTCAGAACATGTGACTATTTCACATTTTTACACATTCACAAGGTCACATGATACTTTCACCTTTTCACATCTTCACACCTTCACATGTCACCTGCATGTTCAGGGACATGCTTCTCTTTCATTCTGCCACACCATGCATTCAGCATGTGTCATGCTTCTTACCATGCACATCAGACATGACATGCTTTCTTTTAATCTCTGTTGGCTTTCTAACTTCTTTTCCATTTGATAGAAGCCTTCTTTTAATTACCATGTACTTCTATTCTCACACACAGCTTGGTCTGTGCACATGTACCATTGGTATAAAAGGGACAGTGTATTGGCTGTCATTCCTTAGCCTAATCCACTTGGTTATTTGCCTGCAAAGGAGTGAGACCAGCACTAGGGATTACCCTCATCATCACACCTCTACCAGCCAGCCAGAAACCAGAGCCCTGCAGCAGTTGATCCAAGATCCTCTGACAAGAATTACCATCAGTACACATTATCATTTCACATTTCTTTTATTATAGTGTTACTCCCTTGTGTCTGCATCAGAGTCCAGTATGAAAATAGAACAAAGCTAAGGTACAAGTATGTGTATCTCTAGCTTAAGTATGTGTGGACATAGTGCACAGACCATGGATGGGGTCAAGGGGATGGGCATAGGAATAACCATAAGTATGGTAAAACATACAGTGAGTCTAGGGGCTGCTGTTATGGATAGAAGGTGAAGGAGATGGTAGGAAGATCATTGACTGAATAAGGACAATGTTAAATAAATGGAATGGTGGATCAAAGGGAACTCATCAGAGTATGGAAGCAAAGAGCAGAAGGAAGAAGCCCTGATAGTATCAGTGGGGTTCACTGGACAGGTGACAAGGAATGACTCAAGAGAGGCCTAGGGGTAAGACTTGGATACATGAGACATGAGGCACATGATAGGCATGTGATGAGATATCAGGCAGGTCTTGTGAGTGTCAGGTGATAAGGCACATAGTAGGGGGCATGTGACGAGGAAGTCTTGCAAGGAAGCACAAGTAAAGTGCAATGTTGTAGGCAAGGGTGTAGCTTGGGAAGCTATAGATTGGCTATGCAGTGAGACAAGCATAGGACAAGTCAAAGGGAAGTCACAGGGTGTCTAGATAAGTGGGTGAGTCTAGAGGTCAACAGTGGGAAGGTCATGTGATGGGTCACATGATTAGGGGTACTTCAGAGGTCATGTGAGCTTGCATGTGACAAAAGACATTAATGGTGAGGTACATGAGTCTAGAAGATGAGTGTAGTAAGTGTAGCAAGGAAAAGTAGTCAGGGGATGAATTATAACATTACCCCCTTATTAAGGTTTGAACTACCAGTGAAAAATCTTCTCTGATAGGGTCCACAGGTGGTGCATGTGAAGGGCATTATTGAGGGGTTTAGATGCTTGGTATATCTTCCAGGTGATGGCTAGAAGAGGGGTGTAGACTTGAGTCAGGGTGAAAGTTTCTGATTTATCTGAAGGATGCCAGATTCACTAGGTTGCTAACAACTTGGACTGGGTATTGCACAGGTGGTGAGGGATTTGGGTTTTGCCACATAGGGGGTTAGTGGCATTGCTACAGGGTTAGAGGGTGGTTTCTCTAAGGAGGTTACTCACCAGAAGTACTGGAGTTCGCTAAGGTCATGTAGTTGACTGAGATTCAAAAGGGGTTTCTAGAATTAAGAAAAGAGTTCTAAGAAAAAGGTTTGTGTTATGCTTGGCCCAGGTAGGGTCAAGTGTAGCCCTTGCAAGAACAGAGTAAGCATGCTAAGTGCTTGGAGAGCATACCAAGGTTCCCTTAGATGAAGGGAAGCACTGAGGAGCCTTGCTGGTGAGTAGCAAGGGACTTAGGGTGAAGGGTGAGACTTAGGGGACCTTGATCTAGCCAGCAAACTAATGTTGCAAACACTAGGTAAGACAAGGGAGAACTAAGCTAAGGTATCATATGTAATGTGCCGGCTTTATATACATATCCCAACTGCACACAGACCATTGTGTAGGGTAGGTGTGGAAAAGGACACTACCTCAGTAACGAATAGGAGACAGGTGTTAAGAGTTGAGCTAGACAGCTGTCAGGGAGAAATGCATAGCAGTTGTCAATACGAAATGACAGCTGTCGATAAAATGTGAAATTGGAAGAAAGAATGGAAGCATTAATCAAGTGACCATGCTGTGCATGGAAGTGAAGATCTGAAGATGAAGCACAGTTTAGGTGAAGGTAACGGCAAAGCCTGGGTTGACTCCAGGAGAATGGAGACAAATAGAAAGACAGGAAAGAGGTAACAGTAGAGCGTATGGGTAGAAATGTAACATTACCCCCTCACTAAAGTGAGAGCTACCCAGCAAATCAATGTTCATCAGCAACCTAGTAAAATGAAAGAGAGTATCCCTGTGGGGATCTGGTGATGTTGGCTATGGCATCATTGGTGAGACCGTCATCCCCATAGTTAATGATATCATCTCAGATGGGAGGAAATGTTATGCTTGGACTTGGACAAACAAGCATAGACCCTTGGGATTAGATGACTCTATGGAGTGACAAGGTTTCAGAACAAAGAGAGGGGTCTAGCATGTAGCATAACCCAAGTAGTTGCCTAAGTACATGTTGTACACGGATACCTTGAGGTGCAAGAGGTATTTGGAAAGGTTTAAGCAATGTAGTATTGCTTTGAAGTATGATGGTACAATGCATAATGCAAGGGAGATGAAAGCTAGAGTAATGCTAGCTATGGGCTTGGGTATTTATACATATGGCTACAATGCACAGGCCATGCTATAGGGCTGGTGTGAAAGATATGGGCAGAGGGATTACTAGATATATATATGAAGAGTTCAGTAGGGTGCTGTCACAGACAGAAGGTGAAGGAGATGGCAGGAAGGCCATTGACTAAGTAAGGTGAATATCAAATGATAAAGACAATGAGGCTAGGATAACTCATTAGGGTATGGAAGTGAAGAGCAGAAGGAAGAAGCCCTGATAGTATCAGCAGGGTTCACTGGACAGGTGATGAGGAATGATTCAAAGGAAGCCTAGGGGCAAGACTTGGGGATGTGAGATACAAGGCATGTGATAGGCATGTGATAAGCATGTGACAAGGGTTGAGCTAGTCTTGTGGGCATCTGGGTGGTGAGGCATGTGAGAAGCACATGATGAGGAAGTCTTGCAAGGTACACTGGTAAGTGCAAGGTCATAGGCAGAGATCTAGCAGGAAGGCTAGAGGAATGAGGACTATGCAGTTAGAAATGCATAGAGTGAGTCAAAGGGAAGTCATTGAGGTACTGAATGAGGAAGGTGAGTCCAGGGGTCAACGGTGGAGAGGATCATGTGATAGATCACATGACTGAGGGTACTCTAAAGGTCATGTGAGAGGTTGAGTAACAAAGAGTGAGTGGCGAGGTACATGAGCAAGCCTAGAGGGAGCTAGAGAGCAAGTGTAGCAAGTGTAGCGAGGAAAAAGAGTAGTTGGGGAATAAATTGTAACAGGAGACAGGAGTTGATTTCCTGAGGATAAGGATGACTGTGAGGAACAGTGTTGCAGTTGGCATCTCAGATGTGGAGCAGAGACATGAGTGGGGGGAGGAGAGGTATTGTGTGGTCTGGGACTGTGGCAATGGGTTCTATGCATGCTGTGTCAAAAGGACTGGGGTTCAGAGTCATTGGTTTGGTTAGATAAGGACAAGGAGGAGAATGGGGGTGATATAGGGGTATGGGGTGCAGTATCTCTTATAGGTATCTGTTGTGGATGTTGAGCACTGCATTCACTTTGGTTATGACCAGGGTGCCAATTAAGGCAGTGGGGGCACTGATAAATGGGGCAATTGACTCATATATGTCCAAGGTGGTGGCACTGAAAGCAGGCTTCGTGGTACCTCAGATGAGTGTGAGTAAGAGAGATATATCCTTCTCCTCCAGTCCAATATGATTCCAGTCTTTCTGTTACAACCAGTTCCTCGATGGTGAGTGGTGTGGTGAAGGCAGCTGGTGAGGTGTGGGGTGAGGCAGTGGTGCCATGGTTGACTTGCCTCAGATACCTGTCAAGGCTTTCTAAGAATTCTCTGAATTCCAGTTGATATGCGAGCATGTTGTGGGCAATTTCTAGGTTGACAGCAACAGATGACATAATAGAGACAAGGAATGCACACATTGCATTAGCATTGTCATGAGTATGGCTGAAGGCCATACAAAGGTGGTTGGTGGCTAGCTGGGCTGAGTATAAAGCAGCTAGCAGAGAATCCATGTCAATGTGAGTGTTGATAGGAATGGCCATGTGGGAATCTCTAACGAAGTTCCTGATTCGCTGGTGGTAGAAGGGAGGGGAACTCCCGACTCTCATCTGGTGAGCTGTAAGGGGTATGTTGATGGATAAAATCCCTCAAGGGGATGATTCCATAGTAGAAGAAATGTAAGAAGGAGAAATGGAAAACAGGGGAGACATAGCTATGGGAGTGGACTCCTGATTAATGGAATCAAGGGGTGATGCAGTCACCACAGGGGTAGAGACATCTAAGAAGGAGATTGAGAATTTGGTAGAGAAGGAAGAGTTGGAGCTGATTTCATTGTTGAGGGAGATAGCCATGGCAGCGAAGCGTATACTAAGAAGGTAGTAGTTCAGGGTTAATGTGGGCTCAGGATGCATCAGAGACAGTGACACTTTAAATAATCTGAAAGGAGTTTAGGTGCATTTTTCATGTCCTGCTCTAGGACCCAGAAGTCATCTGATGCAGAGTACCCTTTCCATTGGATCAGGAAGGAATGGTTGCATCCCATTCCACAGTGTTTGATAATTTTTTCTATTTTATACTCTTTCTTGCCCTCTACAAGTTCTGCCAGTGGGTGGGGAAAGTTCTTGCCATAGGTTTCCATCTTCTGATAGTGGGTCAGGAGGGAAGCATGGAATGTGGGATGGATCTTCCACGACTGCGGAAGATGGAGCCTATAGGTCACAGGGGAAAGGATGTCAGTTATAACAAACAGTCCTTCACATTTCTGGGAGAATTTCAGGTTTGCAACCCATCTTTTGAGGTTGCATGCCTCAAGCCATACCTTTTCTCCCTTCTTGAATGGGGAGAACTCTTTGTTCCATCGTGCCTTCATGTGCTGACATGTGAGGTCATGGGCAGTGATTGCTTCATCTTGTATTCTTAGGAGATTCTCGACCCTGTCATTGGCCATGGGAGAAGCTGTGGGGGAGATAACCATGGGAAGTGCTGCAGGTTCATACCCCATCATCAAATAGAAGGGGGATTTTCCAGTGATGGAGTGAAGTCTTCTATTGTGTACAAACACCATCTGGGTGACATAATCCTTCCATCTGGAAGGTTCCTATTGACAGAAGATTCATAAGTTTCCAATTCTTGATTTACCTGTTCTGTTTCTCCATCAGTTTGTGGGTGATATGCTGTGGAGAGTGCTAGGTTGTATTTCAGGAGTTTTCCTAGGGCAAGGGCAAACTTGGATGTGAATTATGGGCCATGATCTGAAATAATTTTATCATACAACCCAAACTGTTTGTATACCAACTTGAAGAACAGGGTTGCAATGTTCTCAGTGATTGCCGTTTTCTTGGTGGGGCATAGAATTACCCCCTTCGTAAGCCCATGGTCTACCACAACCAGGAGACTATTGAAGCTGTCTGAAGTTGGAAGATCAGTAATTAAATCGCATGACACTTGTTGAAAGAGTCATGCGGCTGTGGACAGTATTGGAACCAGAGGAGGTGTCATTGGGTGTGTGTTGACCTTGTTTGCTTGACAAGCAGCACAACCCAAGATGTAGGATTGGATGTATAAGGCCAGTCCAGGCCACCAGTATTGGAAGGAAACCAGTTGATGAGTTTTCAGATATCTGGGATGATCCAAAAGTTTGTGGTCATGTGCCTGTTGCACTATGTCATGTCAGAGATCTGCAGGGATGTAGATCCGACCATTGTAAAGAATATTGCCTTCAACTTCTTGGAAGGTGGCAAATCATTTCCTAAGAACATCAGGTGCATCAGAGGATAAAGAGTGGAGTACATCCATGGCAAATTTATCCATTTTGGTGGTGGTGATGATCTGTTTGGTTAGCATTGTGTCCATGAGGTTTACAAACATTGTTTGAGGTAGGAGCATGACCTGTCAGTTGTTGGAATCATTGTCTCCATGATCTTTTCTGTGTGAAAGAGCATTTGGGGTGCCAAGTGTGGAGCCTGGGACATGGTGGAGTTGCAGATCAAAATCTGTGAGGTCTAGAAGCCATCTTGCTTGATGGCAGTTTAGGTTTTGGGTGGACCTGAAATAGGTTAGGTTTTTATGGTTCATAAATACTTGTACTGGGGCTACTGTTGTGGACACAAGGGAGCTACACTGCCTAAACCTAAACCACTGGGTCCCATTGGGCGACCTGGAACTCTTGCTACAGGGCTGAACCAAGATGTTGGATATAATGAGTGCTGGACAGCAGGTATGGGGGATGCGGTTATGATGAGAGGGCTGTCATCAAGGGGCTGGCTTCCACTTTGATCTCCTAGCAAACTATTGCATTGCTATAGTGAGCACCATACTATTGCAACGAGCTCCTGTCTTCATCCTAATACTTGCAGCTATCTGCAAGCATAATCATATGTGTACTGAGGAGGTACTTGGGTGATCACGTAGTGAACTGGAGGGAACTACCCTGAAGGTGCTCTTGGCCTTGACCATTACATTGGCCGCTGAATTATATCTTTTAGTAAACACGTAAAGACTGGATTGCATACTGCAAGTATCTGGGAGTAGATCTTGACACAGAATATGAGTTGGACTGGCTGGCTGGACTGGGATGGAGAAAGGTTGGCTTTATCTCCAAGCAGCCTCACTCCTGGGCACCATTGCTGGCGGGCAGGTGAATAACCACTGACTACTTGTATGGCTTAACTTCACTATGCCACCTTTGCAGGCAGGGTAGAAGAGGTAACAAGTGGATTAGGCTGAGGAGACACCAGCCAACTCACAACCCCTTATATATGGTACATGAAGGTGCACAGACCAAGCTGTGATTGTCTAGGGTATATGGTAATTAATGATGGCTGTACTAGAGTAAAGGTAAGAGTCCATGAGGTAGCGGTAAGGCTGCCTTGATGTAAAGGTAAGGCCTGTGGTTAGAAGATCAGAAGCATACCACAAGGCAAGAAAGAGAAATGAAAGATCGATCACAAGATGTGAAAGATCAAGGGGAGGATCATGGCAGAGATCAATCAATGATCCTGCAGGGTCATGAATGAGTGATCATACCGATCGAATGGAAAGGTGGAGATGAGGAAGGTGTGTAGGCCTGTAGGTGATGATCAGAAGGTAGTGATTGATGTGAAGTCATGAAAGAGGTGAAGAGGTGAAGAGATGTGATCATGTGACAGGGTGAAGGCGTGATGTGTGAAGGGATGGAAGTGTCACATGATCAGGGAAAAAGAATAGTCATGGAAATTGCAAGTACAATTCCCGTTTCATAACAGCTACAGAGCCCATAAAATAGTGCCTCCACATTTGGAGGGCACGGATCACTGCCAAGAGTTCCCTGTCATATATGTCATAGTTTTTCTCTGCAGGGGAGAAGGATTGGGAGAGGTAGGCACATGGATGCCATTGGTGGTCATTGTCTTGTTGCATCAATACTCTCCCGGAGGCATTGAGGGAAGCATTAGTGGTGATGGCGAAAGGTTTGGAGGTGTTGGGGAAGGCGAGCACTGATTTGGAGGCAAAAAGCCTTTTGAGCTCTTCGAATGCCTATTGACAGGCTGTGGACCAGTTTCAAGGTTGCATTTTCTTGGTGAGGTCAATGAGTGGTCTTGCTATGTTCGAGTAGCTGGGTGTTGTGAATCTACGAATATAATGACCCTT
>JBBPKD010000685.1:0-15795 GCA_038089075.1 Singerocomus inundabilis
TAGGTCATAGATCGAGATATTCTCGAGCTGCTGGAATGTGGGTTCATGGGGTTCCCACTTGTGGGACAGCATCACGTATCGGTAGAATAACTCCACCGTTCTCTTGATACGTGCGAGGTCAATCTTAATAGTCATCGAAGCTCGTAGCTTGTCATAGATTGGCAGTTCTTCAAATGCAGCAGCTTGCTGTGCTTTGTCATAGAGACGACCAGTGCTGGTATCGATGAGGACATGTGGCATGCGCCGCACAGTCTCGTCGATCACCCTCCGAATCGTTGGAGTGGCGTCCACATACTGACGACGAAGCTCTATGATAGAGACAAAATCAACATGTATTGTAATGACACCGGCCGAATGGCCTACCATGGATGTGCGGATCAGGAGATTGCTCGAGCTTTGAGAGCATCATCTTGAATGTCACGAATGCTTCGCTGTAACGTCCCATGCCTTGTAGTGCTGCATGCTTTCTCTCGTAGCCATTGTGGGCTGATGGATTGAGTGCGATAACCTGGGTAGTATGGATCACTGAGATTCGTAGGACGGTGCCTGAATACGATACACACCTTATTAGCATCAGTCAATGCCTCGTCCCACAAACCCATGCTTGCTCGCGCTCTGCTTCGCTTGAAGAGGATATCAGTTGAATTTGTCGGATCGAATGTCAACGCATCAGAGTAATGTTTAATGGCTGTCTCGTTATCCCGAGAGCTTATGGCGACATCACCAAGCATCTCCAACTTGTTAACGAGTCTTGCACGAAAATCTGCGGGAGTAGTGAGATAGCCCCGACTTGGTTGCAACGTCAACTCACCGACTTCCCAGTGGACTCGCTCCTCATGGGTATTTGTGTCCTTTGGTATCTCATTCTGCATTTGTTGGAAACATGTGATCGCTTCCGTGACGTTACCAGTCTCTAAGAGATTGGTGCAGATTTCCCGATAGACGACAAACTTAAGAGGCTGAAACTGGACCGAAAGGGAATCAGTGTGCAGACACAAACTTTCAGGTAGCAACATACCTGAGTAGCTGTACTCCATGTTTCGTCGACTGTATCTCGAATTATTGTTGCGCTCGCCCGCTCGATCGGTAGAGTGTTCTGGATTGAGGGGCTGAGTAACGGGGTAATAGAGTAGGGTGGAAGCCCATTGTCTTGTTTCCAAGCTTTGGAAGCCGCGTCACCAACTCCTTCGAGTGTCATGACGCATCGATGGGGGAATTCTAATGGGGGCAATTGAATACCTTTATGTTAATGTACGACGTAAAACTCACCAACAAGCCAGTCCATAATAATCTTGTCGCCTTTCACATCCTCGCTCAAGGTATTTGCAAGCTTGAGCAAAGACAACGCAGCATCAATTATGCGTCCTTCAGCATAAAGTACTTCACATTGATGCTTGTGCTCGTGTGCACGAAGAATATGGGTAAGACTATCAGCCCTGTGCTGTGAGTCGGCATATTGATCATGGAGCTGCTGGATGGTGTCTTTGTCCTGTTCGGCTACGCGTTGTGATTCGAAGAGCTCATCACGCAAACGCTGATTACTTTCTTCGAGGTTTACAATTTTGTCATCTAACGAACATGATATCAGAAACACGCAAGTGGAGCTGGCGATGGACGCACTCAAGTTTATCTCATCTTCGACCCCGGAAGAAACATCTAGAGTTTCTCTTCCCTCCCTCGCTGACGTCTCTAGCTTCGAAGTGTGCATTTTCCTTACATGTGCCTTCATCGTATCTCTGCTGCTGAACTGCTCAGCGCAGTAAGCGCATTGATGCTTTAATGACAGGTGTTTCGCGTGGACATGTGCCATAAAGCTTTCTCTGTTCACTTTAACAGAGCAGTTGTTCCAGCGACACCTGATAATTGCGCTTTTCGGACCCATGACGCCATGACGATCACACAGGTGCCTGGAAAAGTCGTGAAGTTGCACACGCTCTGCACAAACGACTCGGCTTGCCGCCCAAAGGCAAGTATAGATGTCGTGGGGTTGGTGCTCAGTCTACGTGAGTAAATATGTAGACGAAGGTAGATCCAATAATGAGAAGGCTCACAACAGGTATTGCAGCTGTTGCCGTGTCAATGACCGTATCTGTTGGCCCACTTCTGCGTCAAATTGAACCCTCAGACTTCAACTAGCGGAGGGTGGGGATAAAATACCCACTGGATGCCTTGCAAGTACACAGCACCTAAGAGTTTGCATTAGCAGAGATACACTGATGAAACGTGTGACAACTACCATCTTTGGCGATGATTTTATACTCCCGAGCCACTGCCGCCTCGAGAAGTCCTTCATTCAATATCTCTTGCCGTGTCAGCATTCCCTTGCAGAATAACGTTAAAATCAGACAAGATTGACATAGACACACAAACCTCTTCTAGAAGAGTAATCCATTGACTGTCATGGGTTACAGCAATCTTTGCAGTTGGCTCCTGACAGAGAAATAGAGTATGTAAGATCTCCACTACTTAATTTGGAATGACAGTCAAACCTTTCTTAACATGTAACGGTTGATAACATCAGAAGGATGGAAGGGCTATAGTTTTGTCGGTAATCAAAATATCCAACACAGCAAGGTCATACTTGTGATAGTTGTGGGACGTGCTCTACCCTAACGGGTTCACGCTCTCCTTCGGGTGAACCATGTTCAAGTGCCGATTCGTTGACTTCCTCGTTCTGAGAAGAGGCTTCAGGGGAGCTTACCGATTCATATAGCCTCCCTGACACCATATTTACTAGCCATGCCCCGAATCCGACGAGTTTAGAAGTCAACTTGCGTTTTGAATGAACAACCTTGACCGTGACTCGTTTCAAGTGCAGTAGTTCCTCGTTGATTGCAATCTTGAACCCCACAATGAATATACTCTGGTTTGGAATCCCGAGAGAATGTCGAGGTCCGATACGCCATTCCAAAGGATGAGCATACTCCCAAGTCGAGTCGTCCGATAACATGGGTCCCGCTTTCCTCAGCTGCACAATTCTACAGCAAGCAGAAGATGCACATGTGTTTAAAAACGATGCGAGTGACCATGATTGTGTTTTGTGAAATCCGGTAATCAGGTAGAGGTCATCATTACTGATGCGTCGGTAGAGTTGTTCTCGAGCAAAGCGATACCACTCAACTGCATTTTGAATGACGACATCTAGAAGAAGTAACTCTTTTCTGAGCCCATGACGTTCAGCACCTTGTGGGAGGATAAGCATTGCGCCTTCATTTTGATGTAGAACAAATTGATGACGAGATAGCCTAATATTATGGAGTCAGGAAAGATTTTGTGCGGTAACGAGTGATGGCATACCTGCACGTCACATCATCTTTATAAAATGGATCAACACAATCGTCTATATGCCCCACAGCCTGAGGAGACGATAGAATGACGCGATCAGGTCCTTCTGCATCAGGAATGATCCTATAATCTCTACGTCCCAGCTTGATTTGGGTGAAGTTGTTGGGGACACCATCTGGTGCATGAAGGGGATGATCTGGAGGTAGCGTCACGTTGAAGAAGACATCAAAACTACCCTCCTCTGGATTGACCACCCCGACATCACCGATCTTGAGTCCTTCCTGCTGATAGCTCTCTGGAAGTTCAGTGTCTGGCTCGGGAGTCCACAGTGGATATCCGCGGTGTGATAGAAGATTGCGTGCATATACGTTCTGCGGGAAGTCGGCCATGAAATTGTGTCAAAGACGAAGTAGAAGCAACAATAGGCGCGCTGTGGGTCCCTTCACAAGGATGCGGTATTTATTTGTCCCTAATTGTAATCTGCTGTGTCTGCCTCTTTTTCTGAGACAGCTTGTTTGGAAGGGCATGCTGTCTTGCGTGCACTAAAAAAAGACCAAAAGTGGGAGCGCTTGAGAGCGGCTTGGACACTGTACCTCACTTACACTACACACTTATCATAAACGGACAATATATTACATACTGTATACACGCGGACATACTCTTATAAGTATCTTGCGATGCTGTGCTGTCAGTCCCATCAGTAGGGTCGTCACGGGAAATCCAGTTTATTTCGTTCACACAGACGACGATGGTGACGAATATTGATCAAGCCGTTCCGCGCGAGCTAAAAAAAAAACGGACAATGCCAAAGAATATCAAGCAGCCACCCATGACTAAAACATCCTGGTTGAGTACCATACCACACTGAAAGAACCACCCACAAAACCCAGTATCAACCCAAGCACATCGTCCTGGCCCAGAGCCGTAATTTAAAAAGACAGCGTTGGCAAAGAAGGAACAGTGTAGATAAAAGAATGTATAAACTGTATACAGTATATGTATATTTATATGTTCGTAGGGCAAGATCCCGTCCATGATGGTTTGCCGGAAAAAAAAAAAACGAGCGCACAGAGATTAATACGAGAATATCATAAGCCACGGGTTGAGCACGATCTACAAGGCCAGGACGTCAGCAACGACGAAAACAAGCAAAAAAAGCACCCGTCTCACAGGAAAGAGGATATGACACCCGACAACGATCCTGTGAAAACATGACAACGCGTCAACGAAACAATTCCGATTCGACGTCGGATCAAATGACGTACGCAAGCGGAAGTACGACGGCCCAGTCCTTTGAATCGACCTGCCATCCCGCGGGAACGACGCTCACGGCTGTACTCAACACGACCATCCCTGCGGCCATCAGAATGGACAACACGAGTGCCACCCGGAACCGTCGCCATATCTTGGGCACCTCAAGGAAGAAGTTGGAACGCTCGACTTCCTTCTTGGTAGCTCCCCATGTGATGTTGTACGAGAAGAGGTGGGCTAGGAGCGCTACAGACAGGTGAATGCTGAGACCACCAAAGAAGAAAAAACTAAAAATGGTAACCGAATGGGTCAGTCGGAATAAGGAACTAGGTGGACAGGACGTACAAGAATGGTATCCATTTGATGTTCTCGAGCAAAGATCCGAGCAGGTTGCGGTGTCCGAGGCGGTATTCAAGCAAGGTGAAACCCAAATTACCAAGTCCAGGAAA
The DNA here is from genome assembly GCA_038089075.1 of Singerocomus inundabilis. NCBI lineage: Eukaryota > Fungi > Basidiomycota > Agaricomycetes > Boletales > Boletaceae > Singerocomus > Singerocomus inundabilis. The sequence goes on from JBBPKD010000685.1 coordinate 4,986, forward strand.
GACGACCGTGCAAGCCAGCCAGACTTCGAAACTATGGAGGAAGAATCCATCGATGGGGACTTGGAACCCAAGTAGCAGGTAGTTGAGAACCGACAGAATAGCAGATGCGGCAATTCCATCTAGTCATGGCATGAATGAGTCGCAACGTGCACACCAAGGTCGTGGACAGCAAACAACTTACAGTACGAGAACATGTCTAGGTGATTCGAGTCAGCGAATGTAACACAAGAAAATCGCAGGCGCCTCACAGGCCATCATGGCAAACTTGTAGTGCACTGGCGCACCGGACCAGACAAAAATGCGGAGCTGTTTCGCGATCGGACCTTTTCGCCACCATTCGATGAGCGGGTTGAAGATGAGCTCGTTGCAGCCTAGCGCGACAATCAGCATCCATGAATATGTGTCGCCCGAAACACTTGCCATACGAGTACTTTTGCCAGCGGTTGAGTTCATCGTCGACAGTCAGTGACACACCTTCCTTGAAACCTCCATTGGAGTACGTCGCCCAACGAATGGTATACCCCTTGAGCTGTCAAACAAGAAAAAGTTCAGATGGCCGGAAAGAGAGATATTGATGAAGGAGAGTGACCTGAAGACGGAGTGCCATGTCAAAGTCTTCGGACACGTTCGACTCTGACCATATCTTCTGCTTTCCATCCGCAGGATCGATAAACGACGCGTCTTGAATAGCAGACCACCGCAAAAAGGCATTGTGCCCCACAAACGGTGCCACTTCTCCATTCGCACAGCCCACGGAGATACACTTGTTGATCCTGCGCGTGAAATGGGCAATTCCATTCTCAAAATAGTGGAATGCGACCTGCATCACGTCTGTATGAAAGAAGGGCGAGGGCGATCTCAGTGTCATGAGGTGCGTAAGACAAGTAGGGCGGACCTGATTCGTGCTGGATGATGGCCACTTCAGGACACTCTGCGAATTCTCGGGCAGCATCGCGCAAACAGTCCTACCTTCCGATATCAGAGAACGAAAAAAAAAAAAAGTGTACCATGCTGACCTCTGGTACGATCGTATCCGCATCCACGATGAGAATGACCTCGCCGATTCGCAACGACTTGCCGTTCGATGCCCATGGACGCCATTTCCGTTCGCTCTCCTCAAATGTCTCCTCGACAGCTATTTCGAGCGCCTTGTCCTCGAGACACTCCGATTCGTCTTCCACCAATTCGCCTCGTTCCACGGCTTCTGAGAGGGTCTTGAGGTGTCTCTCCAGTTTGATGCTCAGCGCTAGACCATAGTTCATATTGGAAGCCTTCTTGAAACGTCCCGCTCGCTTGAATCCTCCGGGTGAGCCATCGTGTTTTGGGCGAGCAACCCAGCCAATATTGTGGTTGGCATAGAATGTAATACGTTCCTGGCGTTGTTCCTCGCTAATGATCTGCAGGCCGTCATCATGAACGAATATGGATGATGTGCCTCCTTGACGGGCATAGGTTTGCATCGCCTTCTTCACCGAGGCCACGGACGGCGCGCTGTGACAATGAACAGTGAGCGAGATCGAATCGTGTGGCGCACACGTGGTCGCTCAAAACGTACATGGTCTCTGTCAGACTCTCTTTGTATACCGGCAGTTCGATGGTAATATGAGGCAAGGCAGCGTCGACTTCCTTATTTGGTCTGGGACGCGTGGCAGAGTAGTATCTCGAGTTTTCGTGATACTGAGCTACTGGTCCGAGCCTAGGGGATAGTTTGAGCAGACCATGGAGACAAAAAGCGCGAGAACGACATACGCCAAGGCGAGATTTCCTACGAGTTGGAGACTAAAAAACTATATTCCGACTTAGCACCGCGTCTTCCGAGTCAGACGAACGAACCTACCAATGCAACACAGAACAGGAATGGAGCCGTAACAAGCAGTGCAAATCGTACATAGCCGTGATCTAGAACCCACTCCGAGACAAGGACAGAAGTGCCACTCCCAATGAAGACTAGGGGAAAAAAAAATGAAAAGAAGAGTGAGCTGAGAAGACGAGGAGAGTGGCAAGGCCTACAAATCGATAGAGCAACGGAAAGTCCGCAGTAAATGGGGGCATACAGACGAACAGGGCGCGGGTCCAGCTTCCCAGCACCGTCTTTCTCGGGATCGGACGATGGTGGTTCCTCCGGTTTCGGGGTTGACCGCCAGTTCCAACGCCATGCGGACTTGGGCTTATGCACAGGTGCGGTGTTTGCCTGTTCCTTTTCGGTGATGGGAATTTGCTCGGTGGTATTATCGGCCAGGTTCACGTTCGAGGTGATGGACTGGACCGCCGAAATGTCCGCAGAACCAGCGGGAGTATTTGTCCTAGTGAGGATGTGGCGTTGTCTCCATACGAGCTTGATCATCTTTTCTTCCAATTCTGCGCAAAGGGGAGCAATGTTCTCAAAACTGTCTGCCCACACGACAATGACATGCTCGTCTCGCTGTTGTCCAAGGACACATGAGTGGTCGGAATGAGGGAAGCAAGAAAACAATGGGGGAGAGGGGATGCTTACGATGAAGGCGCCGCATTGCTCCTTTTCTGCGCGAGGCAATTCACTCATGGTGTCGATTATTTGAATCTTGGTATCCGAGTCGATATACATGGATCTGTCGTTAGGTGACCTATGTCCAAAAACACACACGTCCTGTTGAGCAAACGCAGGGACACAAAGACTGAAAGGGGGGGTCCTACGTCGTCGCAAAGGCAGCATGGACGGCGGCACTACGAATTTTGACGGCGACAACGGGATTGAGGAGTCGGACTGCCGCATGAAAGGGTTCCAACAAGACATTGTCGTACGGGAAGACGCGGAAGTGACCCGTTTCGGTGCGCAAGCAGACACCAGTCGCGATCCGTTCTTCCGCGGGTCTGAACCATGCTTCGCCCTGTGTCTGATCTCGAAAAGTATGGGTGAGTGGGAGGAATGGGTCAAGACACGTGCAGACGTGGGGGGCAACACACCTGCTGATATACATGGTGTAGGAGGGCGTCGTAGGGATCGTAGTCAATCGCGGCTGCGGCCATCGCGGGGGGGTAGAAGGACCAAGGAAGCAAAAGAGTGGTATAAGAGAGCGGTGATGGCGGGGGATTGAGGGACTGAAGGGACTGAAGGGATTCCCATCCTCAGATGCAAGATGCCTGACTATTTGATAGATTATCACCATGCTGCCGAAATGTGCGCTTCCTTGGCTTCACGGCAAGGCACCGACTAGGGTGAGAGACACGATTGTGCCACCTTGTTTGTTTATGGGAGGGATTTCTCCCGCCTTCCATTCAAAGACGCGGAGGCGAGATGAATGCGAGGCGATGAGACGAAGCATGTCGAACTGCACGAAATAGGTACAAGTTGCGAGTCTGGCCGCCGTGACGCGCTGAGTGGGGGTCCCGTACTACTTATCGCGGGCGTGGCAGAAAAAGAGTGCCAAGCCAGGAAGAGACCTTGTTGGCACGTCGGTGATGCACACATCCGTCTCGTCTTTCACAGCGTAAGCGAGAAAGAGGAACGAACCGCGAGGAGGAGCAGACCAGGAAAATGACCCCCCCTGCATTGAGACCCCCCCATTGACAGCCATTCTTTGCCTTTAACCTCTTTCAAACCAGACTCACCCCCTCCATTTCAAATTCATTATCATCCCGGGATACCCCGATACACGCCGGACCACCCGCTCTTTCCCACCCTCTGACGGGCGTCCACTTTGACAGCCGTGGAAGAGAAGACCCTCTTCAATACAGTCTTGTAATGGGTGTAGGACAGACCCAGACCCTTGAGCGTTCCTCTTTCGCACTCACACGTCCGACGTGTGCCGTCATGTCCGCCAAGGGCGGCACTTCACGGACACGAGCCAATACCCCTGGCTGTACCGTCACCGCACAGCAAATGAATGTCGGTCGGTCCATATGTCCGACTCGGCAAAGCCGTTTACGCATCATGATCGTCGCGTCATTTGCCTTTTCGTACGAGCGGCAGGTACAGCGAACCCACACACGCGCTTGGAAGTATTACCAGCAGGGCATTGGAGCACGCTCTCAGACGTTCCAAGGGGTGGTGGCGGCCACGAGGATGTGTCGTTGCCGATCCATCCGTTCAATCACCTCTTTTTCTTTTTTTTTTCTGTTCGGTCTGTCTGTCCACATGGTCCAAGCAACGCATCCAAAGACCCATATATCCTAAATGCACCGTACAACGGCTCCGATGATACGATGCCATCGGACGCGTCAGCATAGGCCGGCGCATGTCGCGCCTTCCGTCCGAGCCGAGAATGGAACCTGTGTTGCCTGCACAAAGAAAACCACCCATCACCTCCCGTTCAATCACCCCTTTTTTTTTCCCAGAAAACATCACCCATCAGGATCCGCTTGTCCATCAGAGTCCAGGCCTGGACAAGCTTCCAAGTCCGCCTGATAAATATAATTCGTGACCCCCCCTCCTCCTTTTTCGCATACGATCGTCGCGCCCGCGCCTGTCACCGGAACCGATCCATGGAATCTATGCGTTTGCATAAAAAAAACATTCCAGCCCAGCAAGGCACATCACCCATCATCGCGTTCAATCACCCCCTTTCTCCGAAAAACAACAAAAACAAGGGTCAGGCCGCACGGATCGCACGGCGTTTTGTCTGGGCCGGCTCACGCGCTTGAAAGCACGTCCCTATGGATCGTCACATTCACCCCCAAATCCGATCTAATGAACAATACCCTGTGCGCTTTCCCAAAACGATTCTCGTCTGAAAAAAAAAAAAATTGGGATCTTATCGTCCCTTTTTTTTTTTTCAGACGAGAGCATTGTTTTGCGAAAGTGCACAGGGTATTGTTCATTAGATCGGATTCGGGGGTGAATGTGACAATCCATAGGGATATACTCTCAAGCGCGTGAGCCGGCCCCTTATCGTCCTTTTTTTTTTTCCATACCATATTGTATTCGAGTTCGTCATATGCTACAGTAGTACTAGTAGCCCCCGACCCTTGCTCCAGGGTCTATCCAACAAATAAAGCTTCCCTTGTTTCCAAGTAGCACACCTGGACGGTATCCAAGTCATCCCCACATCATCCATTCAGTAATGACAGTAGCCACTAAGAGTACCCCCTGACCCTCACCCCCAAGGCCTATCCAACAAATGAAACCTTGCCCGTCTCCAAGTCACATATGGGCGGTATCCAACTGCGCCGCCACAAGCGCCCTCGAGTCGTCATCGTCGCCACCGAGGAACCCCTGACCCTCGCTCCACTCGAGGTCTAAATTCAGCTGACAGCCATTAAAAACTCCACATCTGCCGCCCCGTCCCTGTCTCGTTTCCAAGTTCCACGCACGCACGCACACACACAGGGCATCTTGTCCGCCACAGGCGTTGACATCGCGTTCATGGTACACCCTTGGTCCCTGAGGCCTGAGGATTGACCCTACGACGACGGATCCACCGGACGCCGTCGTTTCGTATACGATTTCATATGCCCCCTCGCGCGTGCTTGGACTCTAGACCCTATGATCACGATCATGATCAATCGCGTGGCGCAACTCGGATCCAGACCAAGATGATCATCACCCGTCCCATTCGTACGTACATCCACCGCATCGCCGATCACGCGCCCATCCGTCCCATCATCCGAAAAAAAAAAAATAAAGGAGTGACATTCAAAAAAAGGAAGGCGTATGTAGGTATGTACTGTATCTGTCCGTCCCGTGCACCTAAAACACGTAGTAAACCAAAAAAAAAAAAATACGTCGATCATGTCCGTGCATGCCCTCTCAGTACACTAGCATCCCCCATCGAGTGATATCGATCGATCCCAACACGTGTAAGCCACGCAAGAAAAGAGGTCCTACGATCCTCGGATCAATACGAGAATATCATCAACCACGGGTTCAGCACGATCTGTCGACCGCATCAGTCACACCACTCCACCCAACACCACACACCACGTACCGGAAAGAGCACATGACACCCCGCCACCAACGCCAACGGAAAAATCACCGCCCAATCCGTCCCCGCCACAACCCACCCCGGCCCCACGATCCCCTCGACACTCATCACCGCCATCATCGCAAAACAAGCCAGCGCGACGGCGAATGCGAACCAGAATCGTCGCAGGATCCGCGGAACCTCGATGAAAAAGTTGGAGCGCTCGACCTCTTTTTTGGTCGCGCCCCAGGTGATGTTGTAAGAGAACATGTGTGCAAGGAGGGCGATGCTCAGGTGGATGCTGAGGCCGCCAAAGAAGAAGAAGCTGTGTACTGGAGTCAGTGTGCGACACAAAAAAACAGACACGAGACGGACAAGAAGAGGATCCATGTGACCGTCTCGAGGAGCGACTCAAAGAGACTGCGATGTCCCAACCGGTACTCGAGCATGGTGTAACCCAGGTTCCCCGCAGCCGGGAATACGACCACAATGGCCAAGAATATCTCAAAGCTGTGAAGGTAGTAGCCGTCTGTCATGATACCGAATCCAAGAAGGAAATAATTCAATATCGATAACAACGCTGACCCAGCAATGCCGTCTATAATGAATGAAAATTAAACTTGCCCGTCGCAGACGGTCAGAGTACGCCGCTCACAGTAGGAAAACATGTCTAAAATGGACATGATCAGTTGCACCACGGGCCGCAGAGCCACGATACGTACATGCCATCATACTGAATTTGTAGTGCACCGGTGCGTCCGACCACACGAATATCCGCAGCTGTTTGTTAATCGGGCCTAGCCGCCACCACTTAATCAGCGGATTGAATATCAGCTCGCTGCATCCTGCCAGAGCATCAAGTCGTCAACACAGACGCGAACAAGGGTGTGGGTGTGGGTGTGGGTGTGCACGCAAGTCACATACCGTAAGAGTACTTTTGCCATCTGTTCAGCTCGTCGTCCACCGTGAGGGACACGCCCTCTTTGAAACCCCCCTGGGAATACGACGCCCATCGAATGATGTAGCGTTTCAGCTGCAAGGGACAGAAATATATCAACGACCGATCAAAGCCCGCAACGAGGGTACCTCGCAGTTCAGGTCCCCCTGAGAACGTACGTACCTGCAATCGTAGCGCCATGTCAAAGTCCTCGGACACGTTGGACTCTGACCATATCTTTTGCTTCCCATCGGCAGGGTCGATGAACGCGGCGTCCTGTAGCGCCGACCAACGAAGGAACGCATTGTGCCCTACGAACGGGGCCACTTCGCCGTTGGCACAGCCGAACGAGATACACTTGTTGATCCGTCGCGTAAAGTGCGTGATGCCGTTTTCGAAATAATGGTGCGCCACCTGCATGACGTCTGTGGATACGGAGAGAGAGAGAGATCACGATCTGGAAAAAAGAAAAAAAAAAAAAACAAGTACGTACCCGAGTCGTGCTGGATAATGGCCACCTCGGGGCTCTCTGCGAGCTCCCGCGCCGCATCGCGCAGACAGTCCTCTGGGACGATTGTATCCGCGTCGACGAGGAGGATGATCTCCCCAATCCGGATCGACCGCCCATTGAACGCCCATGGCTTCCACTTGCCGTCACTCTCAGCCGACACCTCGTCGCACGCCATATGCAGTGCACGGTCCTCCAACGACGACGACGCGTCGTGCGCGTCCTCGAGCTCACCCCGCTCTTCTGCCTCTTGCAGCGTCCTGAGGTGCTTCTCCATCTTCAAGCTAAGCGCAAGCCCATAGTTCATATTGGACGCCTTCTTGAACCGCCCCGCGCGCTTGAATCCCTCAGGAGATGAATCGTGTTTCGGACGCGCGACCCAGCCAATGTTGTGATCCGCATAAAACGCGATACGCGCCTCGCGGTCCTTTTCGGGCAGCAGCTGCAGACCGTCGTCGTGGACAAAGATGGCGGACGATCCCCCTTGCCGCGCATAGGTCTGCATCGCCTTTTTGATACTATATACGGAGGGCGCACTGCAACACACACATGGGTGGGAAGATCAGTGGTGATAGATCGACGCGATCATCCGTGCAGACACTGACATGGTCTGCTCCAAACTCTCTTTGTAAACTGGCATCTCGATCGTCATGTGCGGCAGATTAGAGTCTACTTCCTTATTGGCTTCGGGTTTCATCGCGGAATAGTACTTGGAATTTTCATAGTACTGCGACACGGGTCCGATCCTGCGTGAGAGACACATCAGTGACGGAGACACGGAAAGACAAGCGTGGAACCCGACATCATGCTGATATTGGTGATGATCTGGTTGCAAAAAAACTGCAACACGTCCCGATGAGCACGCATCATGCCAGAGGGATGCAGACGTACGATGGAGATACAAAACGTGAACGGCGCTGTGGCCAACAGTGCGAATCGCGTCCAGTTTCCGTCCAGGAGTGACTCGCTCAAGAGCATGCTTGTACCACTGCCGATAAAGTCTGGATCCGCGTTAGTCTGGACCGTCAAGGACGCACACACACTCACAAGTGGACAAGGCGGCGCCGAGACCGTTGTACAAGGGGGCGATGAGCTTCGTGTGGCGTTTCTTGGGTGCTGCCTGTTCCGTGTCCTTTTCATGTTCTGCGCGGGTCGAACGCCAGCTGAACAGCTTCCAGAGTGACTTTGTTGTCCTCGTCTTCCTCCCTGTGCCCTGTGCATCCTGCTGTTCTTTTTCGACGGGAGCAATCAGCTCTGGCGAAGACACCTCTTTAGATTGTTCGGCCGAGTCGTCATCAGAAGGACTGTTGGACGAGGACAACTCGGACGGAGGGACGGAGATGGTGCCTCGTGCCCGCCAAACTAGCTTAATTAATCTCGCTTCAAAATCCCGACATTGTGGAATCATGCTGTCCAGGTCGTCCGACCAGAGTACGAGCACACGCTCGTCACGCTGCGTGGAAATGTGATTATGTCATTTTCCAGGCCAAGGGAAATGGACTGACAATGAATGCGCCGCACTGTTCCTTTTCGGCGGCGGGCAGTGAAGACATGGTATCGAGGATTTGAATGCGGGTGTTGTGATCGACATAGATTGCGGTAGCATCGTCGGATCTAGTGGGATGATGAAACGTGAGTGGACAGAAGCACGCCAACGAAGCAAGAGAGAGAGAGAGAACGGACACCGTTGCCAAGGCTGCATGTACGGCCGCGCTGCGCACTTTGGCCGCGACGACGGGGTTCAGCACGCGAATCGCAGCCTCAAAGGGAGCCAGGTAGGGATTCTCGTACGGGAAGACCCGGAAGTGGCCGGGTTCGACCCGTACGCAGACTCCGGCAGAGCTGTTCTCCTCTGTCGGTTTGAACCACGCATCGCCCTGTGTCTGGGGGGATGATGAGTATGGGATGGATGGTATGATGGATGAGGACGTACCCGTTTGAAGATGTGGTGGAGGAGGGCGTCGTAGGCATCATAGTCCATCGCCATATGGGCTATATTGGGGCACGTGCCGTGAGTGGGCCAAGAGGGGGGGGGCCGTGACCTGGGAAGGGGACGAGAAGGGGAGAATATAAGTAGACGTGGCGTACATAATCCGGCAAGAAGGTGTTGTGTACCCGGGGAGGGTTCTGCCGTTCATTGGGATAGGCCGGCGTGATTGTTGAGATGGTGAAACAGGAACTCATCTGCAGTGCATTCCGACACGGATGTCCACCGATTCACCCCTACAGAAGGACAAGTTCAGGACGAGGCGTGAATCGCTGTCCGGTGCAAGTAGTGCTTTATCTGGTGATCAACCCGCCACTGCAACTCACGCCGCACACGCACCTCTGCAATGATCATCTCCAGCGTGATCTTGTCCATCAACGCAGCACCTCGTCTTCCATCTAGTAGAGCGATGGCATGGAGTGTCATGCACACTTTGGCGTGACCCGTCCAGAGAAGCGCGCGCAACGAGGGTCCAATTCAGTTGCTCTGACGCCACAATCCAGGGCTATCATTCATTCGAGCAGTTCGTCATCCTCCTTCGTACCTCTTCATCTCGGGCTCGATGAACCCGAAATAGGACATTTATCCATTGGGATATATATTCTCTTCCTCCCTTATCATGCAATGAGAAGGAGAACGCCTCATGATGTCACGTCGCGCGTCTGGGAGTAACTAGGTCCTCGTACATCGGGAATTCCGTTCTCGTAAGGAAATGCCAGAATGGCACTCAAACAGACGTGTCTCTTTTTTCTCTCTCATGGAACGACGCCGCAAATTGCATTTGGAGGCAATGCACTCGACAACGACCACGACGGAAAATCTCGTCTGGATGCGCCGTCTCTCCTTCTTTCCTCTTTTTGATTCTCCATGCGATGAATGCTAGGTAGGTCGGCCTCTCCGGTGCGGTGTGCTCGCGATAGCGCGTCATGGGGTTGTCGATCCAGTGTATCCATTGCCAACTTGCATTCAAACGTGCGTTGACGTGAATCCATCCATATACACCGTCCATGAAGAGTCAGCGCGTCCACATGCATGAATGAGCGTGTTCGCTTCCCTGCACACCGAGTTTCCCCACACTTGCCGCTACCCACAGCGCGCGCGCGGTGTGATTCCTTGGCGCAGGTGTGACTAGGCACGACACTAGAGGACCAATCGGCCATTCCGATCAAACGACCCCCCCTCCACTTCGATCAATCTCCGTGGATCTCAGATACCCGATCTCCACTCGAAAATGCAAATCGGGTCTCAATTTTGGTTCCGTCGGATAAGGAAATGCAGACCCCCCTCTCCTCGTACTTATGCACGGGTGTGGCCCATGCCAGTGATTGGTATGGCCCCTCCCTCCCCCTCCCCGTTCTTCATCGGCGACGAAATTCGCACCGCCAGACGCTCTCTCTCCTCCCCGAGTGACTCGCGTCCCTCCACGGCGGGAACGAACACCAACCCGTTCTCGTCCCCAGCTGGAAGCGGTCACATTGACCTCTCGGGCGGAGGACCCG
>JBBPKD010000686.1:0-15784 GCA_038089075.1 Singerocomus inundabilis
GATGGCGGCGGCGCGCCCGCCAAGCAACTCGCGGCGATGGGGGTCAGCCGGAACCAAGCAGTCGCAGCACTCGAAGCACACGACTATGATGTACCAAGGGCATTGAATAGCCTACTGGGTACGTAAGAGGTGATTGGTTAGTATGCGTCATCATATCTCGCACTGTAATATTCTCCCCCTTTTCTTTTTCCTCTCCTTTTCCTGTTTTGTTTCGGCATTTGCGCAGTCTCTCCTTGGCGAACGTCTCTTGACCTTTCTGGAATAATATACTCACATATGCACGTTCATTCCTACGAATTTCCATCCATTTGATCTTGTTTTCAAGTTTATGACCCTCCCATGAATGGATTCACCAGTCTTTTTACCAAAAATACGGCGCGAGATGAGTTGGCGAGAATATGCGACCATCATCGTCGCTACACTGCTCGACCCCGATGGACATTCGCTACTCTCACGCGGACCCAGTGTCACAGGTCCAAATCGTTTTCCCGGTTATGAGAACATGCATTAGGATACATGCCTTGTGTGAGCATTGCTCCACGGGGCTGGGGCCACTGCATAGAACAAGGCAGGCTAGGACAAGGTACGCGATGCTGTGGGAGGGCTTTGAGGGTGGCCCGAGGACTGAGGAGGTCGAAAAAGACAGGATGCAAAAGAGGATGAATGGAGGCGTTGTCGTTGGCTGAGGGGCTTTGATGAATCATGATAATGATTATTAGCCGACTGGGACTCACCGACAGCGTGGAACGCAAAACCCGTCGCCACTCCGAGCACGCATCACCGAGACTATTTAACCAACTCCGTCTTTGATTCTACTTCTGCCCTCCTTCCCCCTCGAAACTCTCTACCTGCCTCCATCCCATGCCCGCATTCGAGATCGTCGTCGTGGGCTCGGGCGGCGGTCTTGACGAAACCAACCTGTCCGGGTATGTTCTCGCACCACGTCTTTTTTTTTTCTTTCCTCACCTCGGCCACAGATACTTGCTCAAACCGTGCAATACCTCTTGGGATGATGGTATCGTCGCGCTCGAAGCAGGTGCGTTATGATGCCCGTCGGATCCACGATAGGACTCACTCGCCCTCACGCACACACATCCAAGGATCCGGTCACGGTGCGCTCAAACATATTATGAAGGGCAGCCCGGACATGTTCGGCGAGCCCTCGGAAAAGATAACACCCTTTACTATATATTCCAACGTCAAGTAAGCACGTCCCTTCCGACCGCGCTCACTACCTCAAAAAATAAAACAAACAAACAATAAAATAAAATAAACCTTGCGTGACATTCAAACCAGATGTTTCCTCCTCACGCACGCACATTTGGACCACATCAGTTCACTGGTCATGGCTGCCGGAACGATCGGAGGCTGCAGTAAACGCATATATGGTTCACCACGGACGCTCAAAGATCTGGAGGCCGTCTTCTCCGATCGCATATGGCCCAGATTAGCCACCTATGACGAGACGAATCCGCTATATCGGTTGGTCTACCACGCGTGAGTCCCTTGGCCCGACCAATCTCCGATATCGCTGCTGACCTTGGACCACCATCCAGTCTCCACCCCGATGGCAAATACAAGACGATATTCCCCGACATTGCCGTGCGCAGCATGACCATCAGCCATGGCAAGAACGACCTCGGCTCTTACGAGAGTTCGTGCTTCTTCATCAAGCATATACCCACCAAGCACGAGTTCGTCTTTTTTGGTGACGTTGAGCCTGACAGCGTCGCCGTCAAACCAAGGAACGTCACCGTCTGGCGGGCAGCAGCGTCCAAGATCCCACATGACCTCTCGGCGGTGTTCATCGAGTGCTCTTATCCAGCCGGCCGGCCGAACGAGATGTTGTGGGGCCATCTCAGTTCAGACCACTTTGTGCAGGAGATGATCTCGCTCGCGACCGAGGTCGTTCTCGCACGTAAATCTCTCGCCCTCTGCAAGGCAGGGCCGTCGCGTCCCAGGAAGAAACAAAAGAGGGACCCTCTCCCTCCCGAGGCGCTGTACGGCGCACTCACGGGTCTGAGGGTGTACGTCATGCATTGCAAGGAGCATTTCAGCACGGAGCTGCCGATAAGCCAAATTATTAGAGATCAGTGTCGGGAGATGCTCGTGCCACACAAGCTCGGTTTAGAGCTCCTCACGGCGGACCAGGGTATGAAGATTGGTGCGTTGTCCTTTTTCATCCGTCTCCGATGTCGTTCATACCCGGCCTTCTTGGTGGATGAACTGGGTTACTGACCTACACGCTGGCAGTGATCTAAAGATGATGACGACTTACATGCTTCTTTTTTTTCTTTTCTTTCGTCTCTCCTTGTTCAGCTATTCCTTGGCTATGACAATCTGCGTGAGGAATCTGATGGATACCCTCTTTTGCTTGTATACCTAGCCACTGTAGCCCTATTCTTTTTTTCCCTCGACTTTGCCATTGTGTCCTCTTTTGATACAAGTGTACGGTTGACTCGATCACAAGCAGTCCTTGTTTGACCGCACCGACGCCCGCCCCTTGTCCCTTCGTTCTCTTGTGCGCCATAGTCAGAAAAGATTGTGATAACAAACTACAAAGCAAAGGAGAGTACAACGGCAATGAACCATAGAACGCCGATGCAGGTGATGAAATGATCAGAATTTCCCGTCCTATTATGCGTATATGTACGACAGACAAAGGGGAAAGCATCTACCAGTTTGAAAGGAGAAGAGAGTCAATGCGAGCAAAAAATGCCTATGGCTGAAAGGGAAAGAGGACAAAGATCAATAAAAAGACGTGTGCAGGTCGTGCAAGGGCATACGACAGAAAATGAATGAAAAATAACTACGAAGACGCATAAAGTTTGACGACACCGTCCGCGCCAGCGCTTGCCATGAACGGCAACGAGGGGTGGAATTCAACATCCAACACACCCTCCCTCGCCTTCTCCCTGTGCGTCGTCATTTCCTGAGTACACGTCCGCGAACCAAGCAAATCCCAGAATCGTATCGAGCAGTCGTGTGAACCAGAGACGAGTGAGAAACCGGCGGCGTCGATAGACAACGAGGTTACGCCGTCCAGGTGGGCGGGGATCGTGTGCGTACATTGTCCTATCATGGAGCATCAAAAGGGTCAGACGGTACAGACTCGGGATCTCATTCAATTTAGACTCGCACCGGTGGTGATGTCAAAGACACGGATGAACTTGTCCTCATGAGCGGTAACGATAAAGGACATCGTCGGATGTGACACCAGTCGGTTCACTTGAGTTGTAGGTGTCCCGTCTGCACAAGATATTTAGCTCATTAATGGGTCTCTGCAGCAGAACGGATGATGGCTCACCGTATGTCGTGTCTGTCGCCAACCGTGAGACTTCCTTACCAGTCTCGATGTCGAATATCTTGACGACCGCATTTTGATATGCCACTGCCACCCTCTTCAGGTCCGTCTTGATGGCTTCTACAGCAGTAGCACCAGGAACGTCCTTCTCATCTTCGCCATCCGTGCCTTCTCGTTCCAAGCCAGAATAGCCCCACGACAGTCGGAGTGAGCCTGCTCCTGACCCACTCACATCCCATACCTTCACAGCTCCTTCGGCACCGCAGCTGACGAGTGTGCTTTCATCCCTGACGAGTGCGAGATCCCATACAGCGTCGGTGTGACCGATAAGCTCGCCTCGAGAGGATGACTCATCGTATGGTGCATAAGTCGTATGAGAGGGTGACGGAAGAGCCCACACTCGAATGCTTGAGTCGAGCGACGCACTGTACAATAGTTGACGTGTTGGGGAGTGCACAAGACGGGTGACGGCTGCAGAATGACCCCGAAGTGTAAGCTGAGGCTCACTCTCTGTTGTGACACGAGCGCTACAAAAACATGAAAATGAGTAAAAACAAGCAAGGACGACGCTCGACGTACGTAGAGGACGCCAGACTAGTCACGTCCATACGCCATATTTTGACCGTACAATCATCACCACCAGTGGCCAAACACAATTCGGTGGGGTGGAATGCGAGTGCACGGACTGCATCGAGATGACTTGAATACCAAGATCAATCGACAGTTTACCAAGAACAGGTGGAGAACGTACTTCCTCAGTGTCCGTTTGGCTTTCCAGAGTTTCGTGCTTTCACCGTCCGCCTCATCGACAACACCAACTGCCTCGGTTTCATCCTCTTCCTCGACAACCTCTTCCGGCTCCTCGTCTTCACTTTCTCCCCATCGTTGGACGTGTTGCCCATAAGACGAACGCAACTTCTCTTTCCACTCCCCTGCATCGTCGGGACGGAAAATCATCGTCGTTTGCTTCGGAACTTCCCCGTCTTGGCGAATTACAGGGGCTTGTCCAATGTCATCCTGTTGCTGTTGCAGTGGCTGCGTTTGTGACTGCGAGGGAGGTTGAGACGAGGCAAAATTGCGTTGCAACTGGTTTTCTTGTGATTGCTGGGGTGGCGCTTGGGAAAGAGCTTGTTGTTGCTGGTACATACCTGGGCCAGCAATTGCAAGCTGGTTCGCTCGGTCAAGCGGGCCGGAGGACGGAGGTGCATTTCCAGAACCGGGCATGGCACCCACAGGGCCAGAACCAGCTCCACCTCCAAGCATCGGGAATTCTTTTCCTGGTGCTCCACTCACGCTGACGTTGCTAATTCCGGGACCAGCCGAATCAGGGAGTTGTTTCCTAGGTCGTCCGTTGTATACCGTATCAAATGGAGAGGGTCCTTGACCTTGTGCCATGCCTTGTCCTTGGCTAACACCACCCATACCTCCAGCCATCCCAGCGCTGGGCCCAACTCCCCCGGAAGCACCAGGGTTCATGACGGTGCCACCAAGACCCAAGCTTGGGTTCGGGTTGGAGATGAGTGGTCGGTTGGGAAGTGGGTTCATTGCTTGAGGTGAAGTAAGATATGATATTTCCTGTAGACACTGTTTGAGGTACTCTCGACTCCTTGCACGCGATTTAGGATCACGCCCAGTCGGAGCTTTACTCAAAGCAGCAATCGCGGATGATGCAGCAGCGGGGACAAGAGGAACCACGGAGGAGACACGAGAAGTAACACCGTTGGGTGCTTTTTCGGATGGGAGGGGTGAATCTGGCGGATGAGATACCACATTGTTATGATTCACAAGGAGAGAAATAGAAAAAAATACATACCTTCACTTCGAGGTGAGCTTCCACCACTTCCATCTTTATGGCTCTGAGCATCGTCTTTTGCACTTTGCTGGATGACAGCTAGTTTGGACGGGGGTGCTGCTGCTGGCGGGGTAGCAAGTTGTTTTGAACTGCATGAGTCATAAAATATAACGAAACAAAATGATAGTGATGAGGATGAGACATGTATGAGCGAGGGGTAAGCGACGAAGGCTCACCGTTCCATGCGAAGAGCATATTCGAGCATCTTGATACGTCGCATAAGATCCAATTTGACATTCTCGAACGAACGACGCTCTCCTTCGAGAAGGGCAATGCGTGCCTAGGAGAGCAGATGATAAGCACGGTGCACACGACAGCACGAGATACAAGCATCCCAAGTCCATGGAGGGAGAAGAAGGACACAAAGGTACTACATCAAACCCTCTAGTTGGATCGATGCAGAAATGAAGTGGGTGACAGTGGACCAAAAAAAAAAAGAGTGCAAGGAAACTAACTCTCATCTCGGCCCTCTCGATCTCCCACTCGTTTCTGTCGCGCTCATATCGACGCCACTCTGTCTGCAGAAAATGCAAGACACTTGACAAGGTGAAATCCTGGCCGTTTTGGGGTGGAGGTGGAGGAATGCCCTGGCCTTGGTTTGGTTGGCCGAGCGGGTTCTGTTGTTGGGGCGGTGGGCCTTGGTTTCCCTGCGGATTGGGCTGGGGTGGAGGCACCTGAAGCGTGCCGAGCATGGGGATTTGGATTGTCTGTGGATGGTGAATGTTGGGCGGGCCTTGATAGTTTAAAGGTGGTGTTGCGGTATTATTTTGGGCGTGGTAAGCACCGTTGAGATGATGAAGCACGTCGCGTTGCTGGGAAGGGGTAAGGGTATTCTGCGAGTGCTGCTGGCGTTGTTGTTGCTGCTGCGTCTGTGCTGGGGCCTTGAGGTTCAAGACGAGTCGGGGAGTGGTGAGCATCGTCCCGGGCGACGAGCGGAGCACTTGTTAAATGTTTGCAGACTACAAACAACCGACGCTCTTCACGCACGTCCAGCCCTTTGTCGACGAGGACAACGACGAGGACAAAGAGAAAGATGGCCGAAACAAAATCCAGGCAGCTCAACACGATGCTGACTTTTCACTGCGTCACACCCGAAACTCATTTTATTTTCGAGGATACGTTTCACTCGAGGAGGATACAGAAATTATTCCTTCTTCCTCCTCGACAGACCGTTCTCTTTCGCAACGCGTCCGTCTTCAACGCCTCTCGTGCCACCTTGCGGTAGAGCCAGTATGCCATCTTGCCACCCCGTCTCCATCTCTTTTCCACCTCTACAAACCCAATCGTACTCATGAGGAGCCCAAGATGCTCAAACGACAGGTAACGCGAATTCTCGACGCATGGCAGAGGGAGCTGTGTCCCGGTTGAGTTTTCAGTCAGAGAGTGCATCTGAACGACCTACTGCGAGAAACAAGAGGCCTGACGGACGTAGGAATGCGTGTGCCAGGGTGAGCATTCGTCCTGTCAACACATTAGAACCGCAAGACGTGCGACCACAAACGAGCTCTGACCTCTATCTCTTGGGTCGGGCACAAAGTTCACGACCAGGCTGAGGCTGATGAGGTCCCATCTCTCGGTGTGCTCGCCCATGTCCATGGTCAGAAAGTCCTGCTCGATGATGGATGGATGTCTGCTCCGAAGGTCGATCGGTGTCGTCGTTATCCAGGACGAACACGACGCATAGTTGTCTGGTTTCAGTGCGCCGACTTCTAACAAGCTGAGGGGTGCACCAATGGCAAGGAGATTCAGTGCATTGAGAGACGGTGTGCACACCTTAGAGACTTCTTGTCATTCCTCCTGGACAAGCCTATGGCGACGAGCCACTCTATCAAGACCTTTTCACTTCCTCCTCCTCGATCCGAACCCTGCCCAATGCTCGACATTCGTTGGTACGCTGCCAATCCTCCCAGCTGTTCGATCTCTCGTTCCACCTCCCGCAACTCCTTTGCGTTGGACGAACTGGATGCATGCTTCTGAAGCTGTCTTTGCCTCTTGAGTAGAACGTGAAAGTGTCTGATCAACGTCCTCGTCGTGCGGGGGTTGCTGCTACCTTGCGCGGATGCATGGTGTTTCTGTGTCGAGGTGACAGGTGTCTTCTTCTTGCGAGTGTTGCCCATCGGAGCGTCCCGTCAGCCCTTGTTGTCGCAAGACTTGCAGCCACCTCCAACTCGAGTGCCAGTACAAAGACCTCGGCGTACACTGACAGCCTTCACCAAGAACTTTATCGACTGCCTTTACCATGCAAGTGATTCATTTCGTCACGCCACTCATAACCTGTGCACAGTTTTCGGTAGCTCAGCAGGAGTCAACGTCGTAGCTTGGAGCACCATGGTCGGGGACGTTGCTTTTCTCATTGTCCGCGTTGTTGGCACGGAAGCAAACGAATATACCAACTAACATGCGCCTCTATGCAGAGACGGTCTTTGGCACTCGCGCACTACCAACGGTATCTCATACTAGTTTACGGTCCGAGGCCTAGATGGCCATAACTTCTTGAGACGTCGGCAGGCCACACGTCGAGACGGACTTCCTCTCCATTCCTACACGAATAAAATGCAGAGCAAGGATAGAGATGGTAATCTGGCGACCGTTGCGTGAGAAGCAGCAGTGAGCAGGTCACCATCACTAGAACGCAATCATCGATCACCATTGATTAATAACCATCATCAAATACAGGACCCACTGAATGCATCCTTGCCGGCTTAATAGTGGGAAGATATCCTCCCAATTTGAAGGACAACGCTCCCACCCGCTCCATAAATTCTGACACTGGTCCTGAATTTTGATCCTGTGTTCGAAGAGCACATGGATCACACCCACTGGCTTTCGCTGTCCCTGAACAAACATGATGTTAAAAATATGAGCTCCAAACGACCATTGGCTGAAGACCTTGGAACTCCGATATTCATCTGAACGTACTGGTGCGAGATATCGCTACAAGTGATCACTTGCGTTGACGACGGAGGAGTTGACATTGATCGCGCATGGCATGAGCGCGAGATCGGCTGTGATAATCGCATCGCGGCAAAACGGTCGAGGACCTGTCCAATGCAGATACACGGTATTCATTCGGGACCGCCTTTCTGTGAGTCTGCCAGGGGTCGGTGTAGCGGCGATCAAGCTTGGTCTTGGGGGTCAACGTCCTCTCTCAGTTTTTATTATTATTGTCTACTAGCCCGACGGAAGAGGAGACGGAACCGATGCAATTTGTAAAACCTAAGAAATACAATGAACGACCGTTTCAAAAGAAGGTACATTACGTCCAACGCTCGGACACCGCCCATATAACACAAAAACCAAGGTTCACATAACGAAGCGACCAGATGACGGGGCAAAGGTTATAATGGATACAGCATTGTAAGACAAAAAAGCTCTAGTCAGGGTAAATGAACCACATCCATCCACAGGTGACCTTTATACGAAGCCTTGTCCACCCCTCTTGGTGTTGATTCTCTCGAAACGCGCTTCCTCCTGTCGCTGTTGTGTGTCAGCACCCGTCGAGATAGTCAATTGATGTCGCCTACCCTCTTGATGACACACATGTTTGCCAGGAAAAGACCAATGACGATCGCCATAAAGCCGTACATCGTACTAGGGCCAGTTGAGAGGACGTCCTCCGCCAATCAAGGGGATACTTACCTGAAGACATCGTTCAATCTGACATCTGCAAATTTAGTGATCGGAGTGACGCAAAGGTGATTCACTGCCATGGCTGCAGTCATATTGGGACAGACAGAACCACCAAACGCAACTTCATCGGTGGCGTTAAAGTATCCGCAGCAGTTGAACTGTACGATACATGAGAATTCACGCAAAAATTAACCGGTCGTGATGCTACGCACCGTGTCCTGGATGGCAATCTTGTTGGCATCGCTCTGCATTCCGAACACCTTGTGATAGGTGTTGCGCTCGTGAAGCGTGGAGAACCAGATGTATGTACCGACAACGAGAATCGCGATGCCATTGACGAGGAGCAGCCAATTGAGCAAGACGAGGGATCTCGTGGCCCGTATGACGATGAGAACGAGGGAGCTGACAAAGGTTGCCAGGAAGATGATCCCTAGAACAGTTCCACCTACAGAGAGATGATGAGGATCGTTCCAACGGTCCTGGGCAATAAACATTACCCGTAAGATCAAAGGAGCTAAAGGTGAGGTTGAGGAGCAGATTGGGCTGGCGCCAAACGAAGGAGAGAATGAGTGTTAGAAGTCCTGCAGCCAGGAGGCAGGTATCAAAGAAGGCCCAGGCGAGCATGAGACGTCGGGAGACCATCTTGACGGAATGAACAAAGGGCTTCGAAAGGCAGTCTGCGTCGGTTGCGTGAAGAAGAAGCTCTCCCGGAGAGTGTACGAAACTAGACCAGCTAAAGATCGAAGTAAAACTGGGGACGATCAACGTCGAATGGGCTGGCCTGCAGCACGAAGAACGAAACGGGTGCAAGAGGAAGGAAAGGTGGGGGACAATGAGCTATGACATGCATGACAGCTGACAGCGGTGTTAAATACTCACAGTGCCGAGGTGCAGTGCTAGTAGCTCCTGATGGTTACTACCTCGGTATGCCAATATTAGTGATTCAGGCCCAGGCGATGAAAAGATGAGAGGTGAGGGAGAGAAGAGAGAATGGACGAGTATAAGGGAAGGGGAGGATAAATAGCTCAAAGAGGTCACCATGGCCACTCCGTTCTCCGTGGTACACATAGAGACGGTCCCCTTTCTTGACAAGAGCTGATCAATTCCACTCTCTCACGCGCGCGTCTATTCGCAATGCTCACCTCGCACACACAGGGCGGTGGCTCCCTCTTGGTGGCCTGGCAACTCAGGTCTAAACGCGTTCTCATTGTCGGTGGAGGCGATGTTGCCTCGGGTCGCATCGAATCTGTGCTTGTCGCTGACGCCCGGGTCACCATCATCTGTCCCTGCACAGGCTTGCATCCCCTCACGAAACAGTTCATCGACGGTGACCACCAAATAACGTACCATGACCGCGTGTTCGCAGGCGCAGATGACCTCGTCGGTGTCGATATGGTGCTCACTGCTATTGATGACGTCGTGCAGTCTCGCGAAATTTGCGCTCTCTGCAGGGAACGCAAAATCCCAGTCAACGTCGCCGACATTCCAGAATCGTGCGACTTTTACTTTGGGTCTCTGATTCGCGATGGACCACTACAGATAATGATTTCTACCAACGGACAGGGTCCGAAGCTGGCGAACCTCATCAAACAAAGGATTGAGCGCAGCCTCCCAGAACAAGCAGGAACGGCGATCGAAAAAGTGGGGGAATTACGGACAAAGCTAAGAGAAAGAGCTCCAGGTGTCGGGGGTCCAGTGAGCAAGCGTCGCATGAAATGGATGGTAGACGTTTGTGCCACCTGGGACATGGAAGAACTGGCGACGCTGGACGAGAAGGCAATAAAGAGGCTACTGGATGACGGTTGGGAGAATAACGTGGTACCCCGTCCTGAAGCTGTCGGTGGAGTCTCTAAACGGGCCAGGTCTACCAGGAGTGCTGGCTTTTCCCTTGACACCCTCGTTCTCCCGTCGCTGGCATTTGCTCTAGGCGCTGCTTCGGCTACCATGTTACTATTCTCCCGTGCCCGGTGATCACGAAAAGTTTGTTGGTCTCAAATTCCTGGTACGTAACGGGATTCACTGACGTTCCATCGTACTGAATTGCATTGTGTCTATCAAGTCACTCGGGTAGATATACTGCTCTGGCACTTTAGGAAATATGGGTGTTTGAAGGACTTTTCAGTCTTGTATTGACTAGAAGAGAGACTCCAAATCGAAATTACATTGTGGCCCCTACTCCCGAGTGCCGGCGGAGATCTCAGCTAGTGTCCAACAAAGATTTGAAATGTGTCAGATCAGTCATCTTGATTCGACAGTTTACAAGTCGGAATGACGTCCAATGATAACGCCGTATCGTCACCTCCTGAGCAACGTCTCCGCCAAGTCCAAGCTGGGCGTGTCACGCGTCATTCGGCTGCCATCATGACGCGGGAGGGTGTGTCGCCCTTGCGAATCGGACAGTCGAAGCGGCCAGTACCTACCCCCGAGTTCAAAATCAGGAGGGCTTGCAATACGATTGGTAGGTTTTTCTCTGGCGCATGTTTTCTCCTTCAGTGAGGATCCCTCCCAGCGGGAGTCTCGCAACCTCCCAGTGACCGTTCGGCGTCTTCACGAACACCTACCAACAACCGTTGAGCCTGCCATGATAGTCATTCCAATTAAACTTGGGAAAGTGCCACTCTGTCCCCCATGTCTACGCATGTTATACCTGATCGGATGCTTCAGCTAGCCAACGCTTTCGACGTGCTTCAGGCTAAAAATCACCCACTGCAAGCGTAAGCGCACCGGCGGGGTGATAATACGATCGAGATTCTTGAAAAAGGCACTCGATGAATGAGACATGAGCTCGCTTCGATAATGGACATGACAGAGCCATCACATCCGTGAGCTCGAGACATGCAACTCACGACTGGAGAGAAACGTCCGCACATCATTGGCAGTACAACAGCCGCTTTTAATACTCTTCATCGTCATCAAGCAACCAAGCAACACCGTGACATCCTGCTGCCCTGTGAGTCATTGAGTGAATTCTTGAGCGTCGTACTCACGTTTTGCACTGTTGTTGTCGTTATGTCCTGGCGCTAGCGTTGGATGGTATCCTCAGCTTGACAAAGGATCGGTTAATGAACCCAAGGTGTGCGAAGACCGTGAGCCTGAGTCTAGCCACATACCAACTTGATGGAGGTGATGTGACACCGAACCTTTCGAGGTTTCAAGTTGGTGTTTAAAGAAAACGGCTGTTCCAAGTATGGACGATGTCTGCGTTGGGAGGTAACTTCCACGGTTCGAGTACCTCACGATGTCCCTGATGGCAGGTTTAAACATCACGCGAAGTCGTGGAGGCGTTGTACTGTGATTCTTCAGTAATGCCAGCAGACGTAAGTGAAATCATATCCTCATATTTCACAGGAGTAACACCCGCTCCTTTCGGACTTGGATGGCATTGGAGACCACTGCGTAACTCGCCTCAGGTGAGGTGCTGCGGGATGGGATCTCATGATTCGAGATTATCGATTATCTATCATTGCTGCAGACCAATTTACCGCCAAATCTGAGGTTCTTCTTACGCTATGGCGACCTTGGCATGACCGTGATCCTGCAGAACTCGATAATCTTTGAAACGTAATACTGCACAAGTGTTGCCCTTCCGAAGTTCAACTGGCGAATCGGCTCAAAGTGTTCAGTTAACCGGCGATGAGCACAAGCCTGCCCTTTTACAGTAATATTAATGCTTGAGTAGATTTTGGAGTGGTGAAGTCACGGTTTTGTAGAAAAATGGTGGGCATGTATTTAGTCTAAACCTGAGTGAAATTGTGTGTACTCGCCAACGAGAGCTCTACTGAGGGTCGGCGACGAAACCATCTGGTTCATATAGATCATGGGCATAGTAAAAGACTGTGCAAGTTAGTGCGTGCCAGTGGTAAACATCGTAGGTCGCAGTTCGAGCGCCACCTTTTATCCGATTTTTAGAAAAACTACTCGCGTGATTATTGATATTATTTGCCCTGTAATCATGTCTTGCCCAATACCCCGCAACAGATAAGTAACGCTCAGGACCATTCGTTTTTGACACCCTGACTATGTCGCGACTATCCATTGTCCACTGGAACGATGTTTACCGCGTTACGCCTCAGAAGATCTCACCAAACGGTGACACGATCGACGTCACCCAGTTCGCTGCCCTTCTGGACGATATTCGACGTAAATGGCCTGTGAGATCAGATGGAGCGCGCGATGGCCTTTCATTGTTTTCTGGCGATTTGTTCTCGCCATCGATCGAGAGTACGGTAACCCGAGGGAGTCACTTGGTAAGACGAGATCTTTCGTGTAGCGCCTTCTGGACTAATGGCTGCTATGTATATTATACTAGGTCCCAGTAATAAATGAGCTTGCACCGGATGTCGCGTTGACGGGTTTGTGCATTATCGCAGGACCAGCGTGGCTACTCTGCTAATTAAGTGTATTGCGTTATCGAGGCAACCATGACTTTGATTTTGGTCTGTGCCAGCTCATCTCATCTGATGCACCATACTGAGTTCTACACTCTGCAGGATACCCACATCTTTCAAAGTTGGTGGGTGACACGAAGTTTGTAAGTCGGCTTCTGATGTAGTCGGATACTCAAGTCTCAGTCCCACTTGTCTTCGAGCCTTGGCTTCTGAGCAATATCATCGACGAGAATACGAACAATGTCCCAGAACATCTGCACCTCTTCAAGGTGCTAGAGCGCTCGGGCGTTAGGATTGGTATCATCGGCCTCGTCGAAGAGTCCGTGTTTCACAGCGCTAGGGTTGATATAGCATCATGACACTGTTACTCACTGCAGAAGCTGGATCAGCACGGTGCCAGCATGGCCACCTAATTTCAAGTTCAAGGACATGACAGAGACTGGCAGAGAATTGTCACAGCAGTTGCGCGGCAATCACCAATGTGACCTTATTATCGCATTGACTCACGCTCGGTGAGGTGTCCCTATTCCTGCGATTGAAGGAATCGCTGATACATTTCCAAGGGTCCCAAACGTAACATGATGACTTGCCAAACGAATACACTCGCTGACCCTTAATTCCATAGGACATCCAGTTAGCCAAAGATTTATTAGCTTCGTCACCTTCAGCTCAGAAAACCTGTTCCACCGCTAGGGAACACGGTGTAGACATCATCTTAGGTGGCCACGATCACCTGTACTTCATATCAAAAGGTGTAACCACTTGGGAGGGATACGACGTTTTCAAGCCGAGCATCGGATCCGAAGGGGACAATGGTGACATACTGGTGATCAAGAGCGGAACAGACTTTAGAGACCTGAGCGAGCTCATACTGGAGCTCGAAGATACCCCCTTGGGCAGCGTGAGAAAGAAAGCGATCAAGACTATCCATGGTGAGTGTCACTGCAATTTCACCCTCTTTCCAGAGAAGTTGAACTATGTTGTTGTGCAGGAAAGCGTCACGAGATCTTGCCTGGTATGCCGTCTTCGAAGAACCTGCAGAAAATCCTCCACGACGTGCTCTCATCGGTATCTGAGTCATTGAAAGCGCCTGTATGCATCACTGAAGTAGAACTGGATTTACGATCGCATCTCTTGCGTACGAGCGAGGTGTGTAAACTCGCACAGCTTGCTGGTATAACTTATCCTCTCCTGTGCAGACAGCGGCAGGGAATTGGTTCGCAGATGTCTTAAGGCATGCGTACGACGATGCATTGTCAACGAAATGTGGTAGCGGCTCTGATGGGGTCCTCATATGTGCCGGGACATTACGAGGAGATACATTGTATCCTGCGGGTATAAGTTCATCTGACAGATAACAACCGCTGTGCTTACTGAAACTACTGAAGGTGTGATCACACTCGGAAATATTTTAGAGATTTTACCTTTTGATGATCCCACCGTCGTACTTGAGCTAGATGGGGAGTCCTTATGGGATGCGCTCGAGGCAGCATTGGCCAAATACCCTGCACAAGAGGGGCAAGTGATTGTCACGCAATTTTGTGAGGTTCCACTAACGAGTAGTTTTAGGCGGTTCCCAATCGTATCCGGTTTACGGGTCTCTTGGGATTCTCGTCGCCCGCCTGGTCAGCGTGTACTTGGCGTTTGGCTTCTACAGGAAGTGCCAAGGACACCGTCGGAAAGCTCCGGCACCAACTCTAGTTCGGAGACTCCTGCCTACGTGGACGGTGAATTTATCAAGAGGGAGAAGAACGGGCGGACATACAAAATTGTAACGAGGGAGTATATGGCCACCGGGCATGATGGGTACACGGCCCTGCTCGGACATGAATATCTCATTGACGATGAGCTTGGCCAACTGATGAGCAGTCTTGTTAGGAAGTACTTACTCGGTGGGTACTGAAATACTGGGTGAATGACCAACGTCAGTTCTCACTCGTAGATGCGATGACAGGGGCCCACTATGTCAATAAAGTGATCCGTCTACGCGAGAAAAACCAGGAAACGGATCACCTTCACCCTGAGACGGCTGATATCGTCCGGCGAGAAATTGAGCACAGAAAACGACACGCGCACAAACACCACCTCTGGCCCAAGTTTGCTCAACGGTGGCAACACGCGGCTGTGAACGCACTGCATAAGCTACGTTCTCGCGTACACTATGAGGATCACTTCAATATCACCGCACGAGAGCATATGAGCAGTGTTGATTGTTATGACGGAAAGAGGGTTCGGCGGGGGAGTGAGGGGGATGACAAATATGGCCTTGAGAAGACCTACAAAAAGGATCTGCTTGTAATTCATCCAGTTGTGGACGGAAGGTTCAAAGACGTGGCAAAGAGTTAGTTGAATGCATGATGTACAGTGTATGGTAGAGACGTAACGACCACCAAGTTTTCCATAGAAATGCCGTGTAAGCGTGCAGTGAAAACTGATGTCGCCCAAAACATCCACTAGAATGCTCGATTATGCTGGAGGGATAGAAACTTCAGGGACCTCGAGTGATGGTGGCGGATCTCCGGTCAACGTCCGACCATGATGTGTCAAAACACCAACAGATGATCCAATGCCAGCACCACCTAACACCACTTTAAAGGGGCTGTGAGCGGG